>PVIA01005179.1:0-120914 GCA_004024845.1 Tonatia bakeri
GCACGCCCCTGCATCTACCCTCACGGCCCCTTCACCACCACAGGTCCCCAGCCCCTCATCCTGCCACATGCCAGCCTACTCACGCCCCATCACCTCCCAGAGCACAGGTGTGAACTCTTCACTCCTGTGGAGATTCCCCATTGTCTGTGCAGAAACGGGGCTTTCCTGCCCATATCTGGGCCTGGTCTCTCAGCCCAGATGTCCCTTCGGTTCCTCTTTCTCCTATCCCATCCACCCCAGCTAAAACACTGCTCCTTCTGGGAAGTACCCCTTTCCCCCAGCTTTTTCTCCTGTTAATAAGACCCCTGGTCCAGGCACCTGCTGCGACGTGACCACTGGAGGACAGGAGGCAGCTGCATGGTGCTCCGCACACAGCTCTCAGCAGAGGTCCTATGTGTGAGGTTGCCAAGTGGGGCTGGGGCGCTGCTCTCCTCCTGCCTTAGCTCAATCGCAGTAAAGCCACTGCACACGAGGGCCAAGCCGTGACGTTGCAGCCCCTGCTGGAATGGGAATCCCTATTGGTTGTGGATTATTTACTTTGCATGTAAGTGAAATCCCAAGCCTAATGGGTTTAAACAGTGTGAAGGGAATGTGCTGGCCCACACAACTGAGAAGCGCGGTGGGGGGACTTCAGGGGACATTGGACCCAGCAGCTCAAACGATGCCGCCCCTCACACCCGGGCCCCCAGCAGCTCTGGGTGCCCTTTCAGTGCCATCCATATTGTTGCACCAATGGCTGCTTCTGTACCTTGCATAATCCAGACAAGAGAGCATGTCTCCTAAGAGTGGAAACAGAAGGCCGAGAGGCCTGGCTTTTGCCAACTTGAGTTAAACTACATGTTCATTCCTGAACCAATTTCTGTGACCAGGGGGATGAAATACTTGAATTGGCTCAAGCCAATCAGGACCCACCCTGGAAAGAGGGGGTAGGGATCTACCTTTGGCTCGGACTGAGGTGGGGGGATGTGCAGGGTGCTGTGTGAAGGGAATTCTAGGTCTGGATCACCAAAGGCAGATGGGTGCCGGAGGGAAAACCCAGATGTCTGTTATGGGTGGTCCACACCTGTGAGGTATGGCAAGAGGCAGGAGCAGTGCAGCAAGCCAGGGCTCCGCCCCAGCGCCCGGCACCTTCTTGTGTGCGGGAGAGGCCTGGTGGCAGCACTGCTCTTTGAGTGCTCAGTGATGCCCTGGCCCATCCTGGGAGGGCCCACCCCCAAGTTCCCCTCCAGTCTTGTTGGGGCCTCTCTCGGGCCTGCTCCCACACCCGGCCCCTGCCCCCAGTGGATGGAGCTGCTTTCTCTCGAAAGAAGCCCCATGTCGGTGGACATGAACTAAAGGGGGGGAATGTGGGTGGGAGAGGGTGTGCAAGGTGGAGGGGAATGAAGGGGGGTAAATGGGACAACTGCAATAGCATAATCAATAAAATAAAATTAAAAAAAGAATACAAAAAAGGATAGTATAAATAGCTTCTGGAACAATTTTAAGAGGTCCAACATTTGCTTCATAGGAGTGCCAAAAGGAGAAGAGAAAGAGCAAGAAATTAGAAATCTATCTGAAAAAGCAGTGAAAGAAAACTTCCTTAATCTGGTAAAGGAAATAGACATGCAAGACCAAGAAGCTCAGAGAGTCCCAATTATGAGGGATGCAAAGTCACCCACTCCAAGACACATCATTATTCAAAGGCCAAAGGTTAAAGATAAGGAGAGACTCTTAAAAGCAAGAGAAAAGAAGTCAGTTATCAGAAGGTTGATGGGGGAGGGGAGAATGAGTGAAAAAATAAGGGGATTAAGAAGCACAAATAGGTAGCTCCAGAACAGCCATGGGGATGTAAAGTACAGTATAGGAAATGGAGTAGCCACAGAACCTATGTATGACCCATGCACATGAACAATAACGGGGGGATTGCCTGAGGGAGTAGGGGGCACTGGGTAGAGGGGGGCAAAGGGGAAAAGATCAGGACTGTAATAGCATAATCAATAAAATATAACCAAAAAAGCGCCCCATTTGGGAGTTTGCCACCCAGAGAGGACACAGGAAGTCAGGGGTCACACGGATGGTGTGCAGAGGGCACCCCGCCCCCTAACTCCTCTGCCTGGTGTCAGAATGGATGACCAGGACCCCGCTTTACCCCAGAGACAGCTGCACGCAGTCCTCGGGCCACCAGAGCCAGTGGAGGGAAAGGGAGTGATTTTTTTCAGAAGTTTATTGATCAGTAGACTGTCTTTTGTTTGACACTTCTAAATAAGATTACAAAAAAATAGAAGCATTGTGTATTAACTGCATTGGCTGATTGACATGTGATCGACATACTCGTAAATTAGGCCCGTGTTTGCCAGAATAAAGTCAGTGGTCATCTGTCCTAAAAATGTCATTCTTCTGCCACATTCCGTGGTGAAACTAAACAGTGCCTGCTAAACCCTCTCCATATCGTCAAGGCAATTTGTCTGGGTACTGGATGTGAGGCACAGCTCTGGTGCAAGGCCTTCCCATTGTGGTGCGGAGGGAGAGCCGGCAGGCTGCTGGGGAGGCCTGAGGGCGGGGGCAGTGGGGCTGGGGCCCTGCCAGGGCCTCCCCTGTGAGCTGGTGAGGAGGGCCGGCGTTGGGGGGAGAACAGGAGGCATTTTGCTTCTCCTCTCCTGCTCTGACTCACCTGGACACCCAATACCATGATAATAGAGTAAGAATTCAACCCTTCAAGGCCCACCATCCTGGGGCAGGGGGCGAGGGGGTGGGGGTGGGGAACCAAAGCCTGAGTCCAAAGATGCCATTGCTGCAAAACGACAAGGGTTTGAAAGAGAACCCCGTCTAGCCCTGGAGAAGCGAAGGCCAAATGAATGAATATCACACAGGGAGCGACCCACCTTGGGCCATCCAAGGGCTCGGGAAGAAAAGAGTTGATTTTCTTTGCTGCTGGGTGGTAGGAGGCTGACGTGGGTGGAGCGCCTGCCCTTCGCTGCAGAGCAGGCCCCGACGCCTATTTCTTTGCAGCCGGATTCAGCAGGGCCTCATTAACAGGCTTGCGATTGGGAGCTCGACTTTGGGACGGTAGCTAATGTTTCTGTTTCCCCCCCTAAACTCCAGAGGTTTGTGGTAGGTGATAGCACGTGCTGTGTAGAAACTAGATTTTCTTCCGTGGCATTGTGGAGATCATGAAGATAGCTTTTGGAGCTAGAGTGTCCCTATTTCCACCCTCCCAATCATCTGTTAATGCTGTGCGGACGGGTACTTTGAAAACTGGGGTGGCGTGGAAAGGGCAGATCTTGCTGCCCTGACCTGTGGTGTGGGGGTGGGGAGAATGGGTGTCTTGGACATAGACTAAAGGAACTTTGTGTGGGTCTTGGGAAGGTACAGGTCCTCACTTGGGCGCCATCCCTAATGTTTCCCAGTGTTTTTCTTTGCAATCAGTTCCAATGGCTTCCTGTCGTAAGAGAAGATATTAAGAAAAGTGGGCACGCAATTTTCTCTTCTTTTTCCTCGGCAGGGAAAGGATGCAGCTGCCCATCCTTCTCCCACCCGAGGGTGGGGCGAGGGGCTGGGTCCCAGTACTGCCAGTTTCCTTCCACACAGAAACTGCTGGCTCCCTAACATGGTTTCCTCACGTGTCTCTCCACGGACAACACGTGGCCATGTCTACATGTGTGCACGTTGACAAGTGTCAAAAATACATGTTCATGTAACATGTGTGTACATTTATCTTTATATGTGACCATTCAGTAGAGTTAAAGCAGCAAGACAATTCTGAGTGGAGAATCAGCCAAGCTCAGCATCTCCAAACCCAAGGGCAATCGCGCGCTCCCCTCCGGCCTCAGTTTCGCCCTTTGGTGGCCTTCACTGCGTTTCGGCTTGGACAGGCCTCCTGCGCTCCCGGAACTGCCTGCTCGTGTTACAGTGCTGAATTGTAAATGTCCCCTTTCTCCATGTGTGATTAATTTAAAGTTGCTCAGTAAGGATTGAAACCGTACTATGCCTTTATTTTCCTTAAAACAAAATTATTTAGAGAGCAAGCTAGAGAGTGTGAGGGCTGGCATCTGGGTACACGCTTCTCTAAAGTAAAAAAATTTCTCTGCAGACCCTGATGTCACAAGTAACAGCAGAAAAAAATGTGGCTTTGGAAGGCTCGGGCGTGACAGCGCTGATTTCTTTTACTTCCGTGGCTGGCAGCTGGCCATCAGCCCTCACTGCATGAGCAGGGGTGCCAGGTGCAGCCCTCCCGTGCTGCGGCCCGCAGGGTGTGGGCGGGGGGAGGGGCAGCGAGCCACCTGGGCTGCAGGCATCAGAGCAAGTGGTCCCCAGGGGCTGACGTGGGGGCTTGGGAGAGCACCCTCGGGGACCAGTGTCGAGGGGCATTCATGATACAGACCACACAGCTTTTTGAAGGAAAAGTTTTATATGAAAGATTCCATCCTGTTTCTGTATAAAGGCTTTTATCCTATGAGAAAAAAAATGGACATTGTAAAAATGCCTTTTTAAAAAAATACAAAGTGTCTAACGCTGGTGGACTGACTTCTATGTGACAGTGCAGGGCAGGCTGGACCCCACCCCCTCCGTGTCCGCAGGCCCAGGGTGCTGCGCCCACCGGGACAGGCCTTCGCTGGGTTTCAATCCTGCCACTGGCCGAGGCCCCTCGGGGACACGTTGCAGGTCTGAGTGACAGCTGGGGGAACCACCTCAGCTCCTCACTGTAGTTTCAGTACAATCAATAGACTTTGCACAAATTATTGGACAGACCAGTGAGAAAAGATAATCTTTAGACTTCAACATGACTTGAAATGAACACTAGAAATCTTGCCAGGGCTAATAAAATTATTAATTAACTCCCAATTCCTAACTGCATACAGCTTTGCTGGGAAGACTGTGGGGCGGCGGGGTGGGGTGGGGCGGGGCGGGGAGGAGAGGGACGGGCTCCCTGAGGCCTGGCCGCTCTGCCCTGGTCTGCGGGAGGCCAGGGCCTGCAGACGCCGCGCAGCTTTCTCTCACACCTGGGGCCGCAGGCGCCTTCTCTTTGGTAGACAGTTTGGAGAGAACAGAAACCCTCCCTACTGTATTTTTTTTCAATCTAAATATAGCAGGAAACAAAATAAATAGCATTAGCTCTGCTCCCTCAGGTCGCCCCGAGGGACAGACAGGTTGGTGAGTGTGCGGTCCAGGGAAGCCCAGCAGCCTCCTGCTGCGGCGGCATCCCCAGGCTCACCCAGCACCTGGGGCTCCCGCCAGCCCGGCGCCTGGGGCTCCCGCCAGCCCGGCGCCTGGGGCTCCCGCCAGCCCGGCACCTGGGGCTCCCGCCAGCCCGCCTCCGCGCTTGCGACTCTCCAGGCTTCTGAGCACTCTTTGGTCAACTTCTCTTACTTCTCCACCCTGCGATCTCCTTACCTGCCCTCCCCCAATATTTTAATAAAAACTCAGGGAACTTTAGGGGTGAAAGGACCTCATCTAATGTCCATTTTACAGATGGGGAAACTGAGGCACAGAGAGGGCGGTGCCTTGCCCAGGGTCACTCGGTAAGTCAGTGACAGCAAGGGCCTTGGCCCAAGCCCCGGGGTTCGCACCCCACACTGCCCGCCCTGTGGGCAGCCGGCACCTCAGTCAGCCTTCTGAAGGGACTTCCTGTGCGAGGGGGGCACGAGGTGGGGGGGCAGGCTGTTGGGCAGCTCGTAGCCGTCCAGCTTGATCTTGATGAGGTGCTTGGCCAGCGCGAACTCCTCCTCGTCCAGCATGCCGTCGCAGTCGCAGTCGGCCAGCTTCCAGATCTTGCCCAGGACACTGTTGGGCAGTTTGGAGGTCACCATCTCCTTCTTGGCGTTGACGCCCGATATCTTGCCATTGATGGGCGACAGAGTGTAGAAGAGCTCGTCGTAGACGGGCTTGTCTTTGGCCACAACCCACTCCTCCTCGTCGGCGCCCTCCTTGGCGCCCTCCCCATAGCCCTGGTTGAAGGGGCCCTCGGCGGTGCCGTCGAAGGCGCCACCCTGCACGAGCTGTGTGGGCATGTTCAGCTCCTCCTGGCTGATGAGGCTCATCAGGGACGAGATCTTGTTGGTCAGCATGTTGTCCACAGCCTCGATCAGCTTGGGCTTCAGCGAGTGGAATTTGGTGAAGTCATAGTTCTCCAGCTGCTCCTGCAAAAGGAGAAACCACAGACATGGTCACATGCCCTCTTTTCAGGAAGCAAACAGGGACAGGGGTAGCTGAGGGACAGAATTTCCCCTTGAAGCAGACACTCCACTCCATACCCTGGCTGCTCCAGAGCTTCCCTCCCAGAACTTGCCAGACACAGGAGTGGCTTTTGGAACGAGAAACGGATGCATGGGACAGAGCCCATCTCTGCTGGGGGCTGTATGACCCACGGCAATTGCTTAGTGCTTGAAGACAACCTGCCCTTGCCCTGCCACCTTCTTTTTCAGTCCTCTGGAGTCAGTATTTTATCCTTCATCAATCTACCCATCCTTCACCCATCCATTTAGTCCTCATCCATCTATCCATCCTTCACCCATCCATCCAACGGTTACTGGCCGTTGCCGTGTGCCAGGCCCTGTTTTCAGGCCCAGGGACATAAATGGGAACAGCCACAGCCTATCCCTCTGGAAGCCCATGTTGCAATGGTGGAAGGACACAAGTATTTTTGTTCTTGTCTCCTTTCAAAAAAGGGCTAACTTAGCTTACAGCGAAAATGTTAACATGAAATAGATCTCACCAGAAAAGGAAAAGCCAAGTAATTGGAAGGGAGAGGACGGCATGAGCACATCAGACAACCACGGAAGGAAGAGCTGCTGTTCCTCAGCTGCCGGCGGGGTCGGGGGAGGGGCCACACCCCTCGGTGTCCAGTGTCCCGTGTCCGGGGACAGACACCCCGCTCATCAAGGTCGTGGCCTTGCCCTGCAGTGTGAGAGTTCCCCGGGGCTTCTTATGAGGGCCTCAGGATCTAGTGAAAAATGTCTTCAATAGCAGTTTTGTCAAATAAATGCAGAAAATTCCAGGCATGGCCTTTGGGCAACTCTGGAGGGCCTGGGGTGTAATTCTGGGGAGACGCGGCAGGGAGACTCTCAAGGAAAAGCGGTTTCACGCGCCCCGCAGACCTGACTGTCCGGGGCAGAAGTTACATGGTGGGCAGTTAGAAAGAAAGGAAGCTTTGTGCTATTGTAAATATCACACTTCTACTTGAAATTTTTTTTTGGGAAAAAACAGTAAACAAAAATAAAAATTAAAATTATTTATGATCCCACTACCCAGCAAGAGCCTGCTAATATTTTGGGGCATACATTCCCAGGCATTTCTAGAGGCGCACTCAGATACACACACAAGCTTTAACTGAAAGAAGACCACACTGCTTAACAACCTGCACTTAAAAGAAATAATGTATTATATCTTTCCATGACATTAATTTTTACATAAGCTTATCCTTTTTTTTAGTGACTTCCCCAAACTAATTTTTGCGAGGACTGTATTCACTGAAATCCGTTCCTTAGACTGTCTTCAGCGAGTGTTTTGACAGACACTTCCTTGAATGTCAGGAGCTAAAACCAAAAATCAAAAGCAAAACTCTAAGACCAACCAACCAATGACAACAACAAAAAAAATCCCACCGCTCCACCTCTGCAGAGCCGCTGTGTTTCGGGGCAGCCTTTCCAGCTTCGCCAGGCCTGCACGGAACCTGGGAACCAGCTGGTATATGATGTTATTCCCAACAGCTGCACGATACTGAATTTGCAGATACGCCACCATCGTTTACCTCGCCCCACGCAGTGGGACTCTGGGTTGTTTCCCACGGAGAAGGTGACATCTGGGGCACAGTGGCAGGGCAGACATCTATGCTGTGCATTTAGACGTGCAGCCTTTAGCTTCCAGCGGTGGAGGGGACAGAACGGAAAGCTAAACAGCCTGATGTGTCTAGAGAGGCACCTCCAACACTCTTTGTAGCCGCCACCTCTGCTGCTGTCAGACCTCGCTGGGCCGGGCAGGGCTGGCCTCTGTGTGTGGCCACACTCCGCCCGGAGCAGCAGGGCCATGCAGGCTGGCTTCTAAAATGCGTTCCTTCATCCTCACAGACAGACTCTGGACACCTGCGTGTTGCCCCAACAGCAGCACCAGACAATCCCGGTCAGCCAAGGGGACTGAGAAGGCCTAGGAGGAGGAAAGCAGGTGGCCCGCATGGAAAAATCCGAGTGCTGCCCTGGCAAACCAGGCTGGGTTCCCAGGAGCACAGGCACCTGCCCCATTTCCTTGAGAACGAGCCCGAGTGCTGGGCGCACACAGGGCCCCTGTGCCTGGCCAGGCCGACAAACAAGGGTGGTGTCCGCCACACTTTCCCCTCCCGCAGGGGACATGGACCCAGACTGCCAACCTCTGGGCAGCGGCAAGGGGAGACGGCCACATGTTTATGGGGTGGGCAGGAAGCAGCCGTCGCAGTCGGTTCTGCCCTGGAGGGCACCGAGGAAGTGAACCCTGCATGCCCACGCCGCACTACCCCGCTCCAGGCCTGTGCAGGGAGTGGGGGTGCAAAGTAAACCACTGCCAGCCCCACCCGCCACCAGGGCGGCTCCAAAACAGACACCTTTTTAATGGGCTGAATGTGCACTGGAGAATTTAAAGATCTACGCATCAACAACTGCAGCCTTCAAAGCCACCGACCAGGGACCCCAAGACTCAAAGGTTAGTTCCCAGCCCAGTCTCCAGGGGCTGTCCCTTGCCCAGTCCCAACACTGGCCAGAAGCAGTTTTCAAGTCCAGGGATGGTCAGAGCAGATGGGGGTGGCTCTGCTGCCCTCTGCTGTTGAAACGCTGCCCACTCCTCCGCTATGGGGGCCAAATTCTCCTAGGCTGACTACTGAGTCAGCAACAAAGGAGGCCTTGCTAGTGTTCTCCTTGTTTTCCAGTAGGGACACGTCAGTGTGGCAAATCAGATTCCACCCCAAAGGGGCAGGATGGACGCAGCGATTCTTACCAGCAGGTCACAGGTACCTCCCAGCACCCGGCAAAAGCCTTTAAAATACCCTTGACTCACCAAGGCTGAGTCAACCAGACCAGCATGGTCTGAGAGCACAGGGAGAACAGAGACTTCCAGCTGGCGTGGGTGAGCTCTCTGAGTGACCCTGAGAGGTGCAAAGGTCATGGCCATGACAAATCATTGCCACACTTAAGCCCCATCCCGTCCCAGACACAGGTGAAGTGAGGTCGAATGCCTGTGCTATAGAGGGTGTCAGATGCTCAGCAGACTCAGTGATGACAGAGGTCCTGACCCACACCAAGACCCACCTCCCCCAAAACTCCTGGGTGACAGCACACTAGCCTGAAGGGTCAGGTGACTGTAAGCACACTGTACGGGCCGCAGGCCGGCCTTGTTCCCTGGGGAGTCCCTGCAGGGATGGGGCGGTGTGATCAGGGCCCTGCTTGTTCCCCGAGCAGGAAGCCTCTTCCAGCTTCCAGGCTTTGCTCTGCAAGCTGCCAGTCTATAAGCCCTGTGAGAGTCAGGACCAGGGCTGGACCAGGGGCTGAGAAGGTCACGGCACCAGAGTCCGCTGTGACCACATGCGAACGGAAAGGAGGGCCTTTGTAGCAGACCCGACCTGCTCAGTGGCCAGGAGGACCCACACTGGGCGTCTAGTGCATAGTCACATTCCCGGCCTGCAGATTCCTTAAAAAAAAAATAATTTTGTGCTTTAGGTGAGGCCTGTCCATCGTTTTTGTGCACGGGGACAACATACCCTTAGAACACCAGTAACTGTCTTTTGTAGACCCCTCGGAGGAGCCACAGCCGCCCGCCCAGGGAGGGACTCCAGGAAACTCACTGCCATCTTGCTGCCCCAGGCCGTTTGTGTGTACCGTGAACGTTCTGCATCCTGCACCTGCTGATGTGAGACTAGTACGTGTCTATTCCACTTTCTATCCCGTCCTCGAGATTGCCCCGCTTTGCTTTCTCCTGTCTCCTTAACCTACTAGAATGGATTTCATATAACCTCCCTCATTTTTCCCCCTTTGCTCTAAATGCATTAAAAGATTTGTAAAACTGCCATTCTTTGGTGCATTTTTTCAGTCCTTTGAGATTTTGCTTTTGGCTGGTCCTCAGTTTTTTGGCTCAAATAAACTCTTAAAATTTTTTCTATAGGTTTGGACTTCCATGGACAGAAACATACACTGGCATAACAATGACTCATTCAAAACATATTCACTGAGGTGCTGGGGATGTGGCAGTAACAGGGCATGGCTGCCAGCCCCATGGCATCCCAGCTCTGTGAGGAAGCGAGCCCCTCCTCACAGGCAACAAGCGCAGTGATCGGCGACACTAGAGCACAATGGCACCTGTGTGGTAACGAAGAGCACATGACCCAACAATCAGCTTTGCTGCCAAAGCTTCACTGCCAACCACCATCATGGTGGCAAAGACCATAATCCACCACATACACTCCATAGGGCGGGAGTGTCAAACTCATTTTCACCAGGGGCCACATCAGCTTCGAGGTTGCCTTCAAAGGGCCAAATGCAATTTTAGGACTGTGTAAATGTAACTACTCCTTAAATAAGGGCAAGGAGCTTGGCACTGCTGCCGGGTACAAACAAGGTGCCGGCTGGATAAAACAAGGTGGAGGGCTGGACTGGGCCCGCAGGCCTTGTGTATGCCACCTGTGCCACAGAGGCGAAGTTCATTTTGCCATTAGTTCATTTCTGTTCATTGACTTGTCCTGGGCCCAGAACAGTGCCTGGCCACAGTAGGCTTAATTAATGCTTTTTGGGTGAATGAATAAGTGAACACAGGTGAATGGGGCACCTGTCACATGGGACCCTTGGATCTTACTCCTAGGGTACTCAGGTGCCCACTGAAGGTGCTGAGGCGCCCTGTGTGGGGCCTGACCCACTGGGTTCTCGGTGAAGGTTTGGGCCTTCCCAGCATCATCTGGCGAGTGGGGCTGTGCCTGTTCCTGAGACCCGCAGTGAGGGGCACACACCTCCCTTGTTCTCTCCTCCAGGCACTGTCCTTCTGCCCCAGCTCTGGCGTCCGCTGCCCTGGCCAGGCCCCGGACAACGTGGTCAGCAGCAGCTCTGGTCACGCTGCACCCCTATGCTAAGGGAGAGCCCTGGGGGATGGTGCGGAGGCCCTGGAGGGAGGCCTGCAGCAGCTCCCCACTGGGCACGGGCACAGTGGAGCCTCAGGTCTTGGGAGAGGCACTTCCTGGTGGGCAGGGCACGGTGGCAGCCTCGGTAGGTTAACGAGCCACGGAAGCCCTGTTAGGCCACAGCGTGCACAGTTTTCAGTTCCATCAAGAAACCAATTTCCCTTTGACAGTTTCTGAAGGGGAGCCAGGAAACAGCTCTCCCTCACTTTGGCCATGGAATGCAGGGCATAAACCAAGGACATGAAAGTGGAACTTGCTCAGGGAGATGCTCCAAGAGGCCCCTCAAATTAGCCACCTTGTGACCAGAAAAAAAAAAAAAGCAATTCATCTTCTGAGTACAGGGATACTTATTTCATTCACAGAAGAACACAGATGTTTCTGTACTTACCCTGAAGCCAGCTACGTCACTGTGGCCAGATGCACGAGCCTGGGCCCCATCCCGCAACACCGAGTGTGACCCACTTTTCTTTCACTGTATGTGAAGTTTGCGTCTGGAAAAAGCCTCAGGATCCACACTTCCCCTCCTGCTGCCTGTTGGTATCCGCCTCCTGTCTACCTCCCCCTCCTGAGGCCGGCAGGCAGGTCACAGGCCCAACCGGCTGGCTGCGTTACTTTAAACTGCCTTCCCACGTCAGCACTGTCTTCCACTGTGGCCCAGGGTGCAACCAGTATGCGGGTGTCCTCTGTTTGGCTTACGTAGTATTCTCTGGAAGTCTGAGCCAAAGTGTGAAAACCAGGGGACTTCACAGATTTCCAGGCCTACATTCCTGAAGGGCAGCGACCCCCAGGCAGGACAGGGCCTTCCTGCTGGGGTGGGGCTCGAAGCTCCAGTCTGCCCCACTGTGGCACCCCCTCCACCCCCGCCCAGTTCTCATCTCGCTTGTGAGTTGGCTGCTTCCTGGTGCAGACACATCTCTAGGAGCACCCGTCTCTATCAAATGTGAAGAAACAGGAGGCAGTCAGAGCAGGCGATGTGGGCTCTCCTCGCCCAGCCTGCCTCCCCCGTCCACGGTATTGGCTGCAGCCATCTCAGTGTGTGTCACCCGTCTTCCGAAACACTGTCATCCAGTGTAGACGGGCCCCGCACTGGGCAAGAAGATGGTCAGTCCGGCTCTGGGAGGACCATTTTCTCGTGCAGTGGGAGGACCTGCCTGCCTCACTCAGAAGGCTATGGTCAGCGTTGATATGTTCATCTAACACCACCGTGGGTGGTGGACACGCTGGTCGGGCCGGGGCAGCCAAACACAGCACCTACTCAGGCTCATCTGGGGCTGCCCAAACATAACTCAGGGAGACCTGAAATCTGGCCAAAGGCTGCCCAACAGGGTCCTTTAAGCAAAGTCCTCAGTGGGCACCTCTCACTGTGTCTAGTGAAGTCTCACCTCGCCCGCAGAGCCCGTGGCCTCCGACTGGCCTGAGCCTGCAGCAGCGCTGCCCTGAGGCGGCGGTGGGGTGACCTCCTAGGCAGTCAGCCCTGGTTCCCCTCAGGCTCTGGGATTCCAAAACACAAGTGTCACCTCAGCGACAACACAACTGCGAACAGAGCCTGAGAGGATGGCTCATGTAGTTTTTTTCATGTAAGCTTAATTAACTTTGTGAGATGTGTCCCCTTTCGTTTACATGTTACGGGTTATATGGCGGGTGACTTCAGTGTCAGTCACAGCAGCCCATCCTCACGGGTCACCATCAGGAAGATGCATCCATTATACTGCCCTCCATCTTAAACCGGGAGACCAGATGCACTCAACGACCTGCTGGACGAGGTGGCCGTGCCTGCCTCCCCGCTCCCTGCCGCTGGGGCGGGCTCAGTACCTGCATCGCCTTGACCTCTGGGAAGTCCCCTGCAGAAATCTGGTACTCTCGCTGCAGCTGAATGTAGATTTCTGGCAACCGGCTGATCAGCTCTCTTTTCTTGTTCTCCTTTCCAAAAACGCTCGGCATCTCCTTCTTCAGGTAGCTGATGATGTAGGCGTGGACCTGAGGGGGTATGTCAGTGAGGATGTGCTGTTTACAAGTGCCACAGAAGGACAAACAAGATGGCATCTTATATGCATCAAGACACACAACCAGGCGCCCCTGCGGACCTGTGGTCCTGGGCACAGGAGGGACCAGGTCTGGGGAAGGAGGTGGGGGAAACAACAAGCCTGGCCCTGGACGCGCAGAATGCGGAGTGTACGAGGTGTCAGGGGGAATAGTCGCAGGGTGGCTGGAAGGGAGGACCACAGCTTGGGAGAGAGCTGGCCTGGGGGTGGGTGTGAGGGCTGGAGTAAGGGTGGGACAGAGCCACAGGGTGGGTGAGACCACTTGGGAAAAGTGAGCAGAGAAAACCCCACCATTAAGGGTCAGGAGAGGAAAGTGCTGGGAGAAGACCCTGGGTATGGAGTGTGGCAGATGAGGGCTGCCGGAGGCCAGGGAAGAGGCGCCGTCTGAGTGGGGCCCTAAAGAACAGGTGGAGTGTGGGGGAGGGGAGGGAAGAGCATGGATGGAGGTGGGGAGGTGGCAGGCTGGGGCACCCCTGGGGGGGTGCCAAGTATGAGGCTGCCGCACAGGCTTGGTGGGGGTAGGTCGGGTGTGTTTTGACTCTGCTTTCGGAGCTAGGGGCTGACAGAGGCTTTCGAACAACTCCACCATCCTAATGCTGTGCTGACGGTGATTCTGGAAGAGCAGAGGCAGGAATAACACCCTCGGCTCCCTGCTCTCCAGGTGGGCTGATGACGCCTGGCCAGGTTGGGGTGGGGGTGAGGCGGAGTCGCACAGATTTCCCCCCGGAACCGTCCTGCACAGCGTTCCGTCCCGGAGATAGGGCGAGGACTTGGGGAAGCTCCCTGTGGCGACAGTTCAGTGGTGCCTGAGCAGCTGGTCTGTGTCTGCAGGGAGTGAGCGGGATGCATGGGGCCTAGGTGGGAAGGATCTTAATTCCGGTGATTAGCCAGGAGACCCAACGGGAGTTTCATCGGGGCCAGTGCCCGGGAGCAGCAGGAAACAAAGCCGGAGCTGATGGACGGCTGACTGGGCGGAAGCGTGTGCCCGGTGAGCGGTGACGTGAGGATTCCCGCAACTTCCTAACGGTTGTCTCCACAGGTGGCACTAGTCACTTCTGCACAGGCCCAGCGGCCTGGGCCCAGGCCGGTCAGAAGCTTGCGCAGAGAGAGAGGGACCCCCAGGACACAAGGGGGATGCCCCAGAAACCCGGATCGCAAGGGGGCGGCAGGCCCGACCAGAACCCAAGGTGGGGCGGGGGTTGAGCCCTGCTTGGCCAGCGTCCCCACCTTCCTTAATGTCCCACCCTCCCACTGGTTTTCCAACGTTAGGACACTGAGAAGTGTTCATTACAGAAGCTCTCTTTGTGTATGGAGAATTCTACAGAGTGATTTAGCAGTCAAGAGAATAACTGAAATAAGAAACGATGAAAACCAGAGCAGTGATTACAAAACGAAAATGACTATGTAGCTATGGAAAATCCTATGAAAGAAAACAGACTTGTACTGTAACCTCGTGGGAGAATGGAAATTAAATGAAGGGGCTACGCAGACATGGCCCCTGAGCTCGGAGGCCCCGGAGCGCAGCCTGGCCGCTCTGCTCCGACTGGGCCGGAAGTGAGTGCGGCGTGCTGCGCATGCGCGCGCCGGAGGGTGCCCGGTCCTCCTTCCCGGCTGGGGTCGTTCCCGTCAGCACACGGGGCGCTGCCTGGAGACTGCTCCCCCCACGGGCCGGGAGTTGATTCTGACCCTTCTGTCACCAGTAAACTTGCTTATTTATTTTTCAGATTAAAACTTACTATATTTACATGATTCTCTGAGATAGAGAAGCCAAAAGTTTGGGAATCCTTTAGAGTGATGGGCTTTGACTACACTCCTGAGGACATAATGACTACGTGGCAAGACTGGTCATTTCCTTGCCTTGGATGGTGCTGCCTGACTGGGTTTGGATGGGGCTGGGGAGGGCCCTGTGCAGCCCTGAAGGACTTGGAGGGGCTGCCATATTTAATCAGGGAGAACCAGCTGCCCACCAGGGGTCCTTGCATCATTCCTTGGTCTCCTGGAGCCTCTGGGCTGAACCTGTGGATGCAGCTCCCTCCCATGCCCAGACCCGACCACTCTGGAGCCAGCCCCAGCAGAAGTAGGAAGTTCCATAGCTGCTCAGTCTCTGGTCTACCAGGGCTTCTTACCAACCCCTCATCCCCACCCCACCCCTGCCCAGTTAGCTCAGGCCTGGGCAGCTGCCAGGCCCCTGTAGGGATCCCTAAGGCCTCTTCACTATCTGCTGCTGGGGTACCTCAGAGCTTCCAGGCCCCTGCTCAGGGAAGGCTGATACTCCACCCAGCCCTGGCCCCCTAGGGGTGCCACCCTGTTCCTGAGCACCTCCTGGTACCCAGGGGCCTGCTCCACCCTGGGCGGACCTGCAGCTGACGTGCACCTACCATAGCGTTCCACCCACTGCCTGGCTCCTGCTCCCCGACCTCAGCCCTCATGGTGTTCGGTGGCTGATGACCGAAGCTGCTGATAATAAGCCATCTTTGGACACCAGGCCTCCAGGGTCCTGTCATAACTGGGCTCCTCCCCCCACCTGCCCGGTGGTGACCTACTCATGCTCTCAGCCTCCACCTCTACTTCCAGGAAGCTCCACTGGCCTGTTTTGTGGAAGTTTCCAATTGTGCTGTTTCTGCATGGCCACGCCCCTCCTGCCCTTCCCTGGGCATCCTGAGACAATAATGCAGGGTCAGATTGCAAGAATGGGCCCTGCCTCTAAGAAGCTTATCAGCCCTGGCTGGTGTGGCTCAGTGGTCGAGTGCCAGCCTGTGAACCAAAGGGTCACCAGTTCGATTCCCAGTCAGGGCATGTACCTGGGTTGTGGGCCAGATCCCCAGTAGGGGGTGCTTGAGAGGCAACCACATGTTGATGTTTCTCCTCTCTTTCTCCCTTCCTTCCCCTCTTTTATTATAAAGATTTTATTTTATTATTTATTTAAAAATAAATAATAAAATAAAATCTTAAAAAAAAAAAGAAGCTTATCAATGGGACCCCCTGTGTGTAAGTAAACAGCTGGTTCCAGGAAATTCATATAACTACTCAAGGTCACACAGTGAGTTAGGGGTTATGGACACTACTATTGAACTGCCTCAGCCCTGTTCTCACAGAACTGCTTTCTGTGGCTTTCTGTGGCAATGAATTAAAACCTTACAGAAGTTGTGGGGAATCTGAAAATTCAAAATGAACTGCATCCTATAGAAAGCTGAGGAAAATGTTGAGGGTTGGCTTCTGATTGTTCCCAACTGCCAGGGAAGCTTTGGAAGGCCGCTTGCTCCCTGCCCCCCCAACACACACACAAAAGGGCACACCATGACACTCAACACTGAATGCGACGTGGGCGAAGACTGCGATCTCCTGGCAGGACAGCACCTTGTCATTTTCCAAGGACTCTTGGGAAACAGAGGGGGCAGCTGGGCTGCCTGAAGTCCCCAGTCCTTGTCAACAAAAGTCCTTATGGGTCAAAGGTGTTGCTCCAAATAAACATCGGATGGAGGGCCAGACCAGGTGATGGGAACAGTCTGACACCTTTTGTTCTTCATAATGAGAGAAAACTCACTGAGGAGAAGAGAAACAGGAAAGAGAAGTGGGGGGGGGGGTAGGAGAGGGGGAGGCGGGAGGAGACAGGGCACTGGAAGGCCAAGGTCAGGTTTGCCACCTCTGCCCTCTCACTGAGCAACTCGGGGAGGGCTGTCGAATCCCCTGCCTCAGCTGCTTGTTTGCAATTTGGAAATTACAACCCTTACCTCACAGGGAAGGTTATTATCAGAACATGGATTTGAATGCGCTATGTCTGCTAGATAGAGGAGTAAAAATGTCACATTTTATTGACTAGTGGTCAAAGACCAATGGCTGGAGGAGTAAAGCCAGGGAAGACTCATGGCTATTTAGTCCTTACTGAATAGTTAATAACCTCTCCATATTTGAACAGTAATATGATGAATTTGAGTCCCAAGTGCTTAATTCACAAATGAAGGACCTTGCACCTTGGGGGCTTTTTAAACATTCCCGTCTTGTCCACTTCACCCATTCCATGTGTAAAACTGGAAAGGCCCTGAGTGTCTATTCTCTGGGCTACGAACTCCATGAGCAGCAAGAGATGTCCCCCCTCTGGATGGACATGAATTGATAGTTCACATACAGGCTCTGCCACCACCTCTTTAACAGTGTCCTTGGCAAGTGTTTGTTTACACCCAGCACCGAGAAGCAGGTTCTCAGAGTGACACTGGATATACCAGCTCTAGGCCTGAAGGGTGGCCCCAGCAGTGAGTGCCAGAAGCAGCCAGTGTTCATGGAATTTGGATGCTGGGGAGCAGTCTGAGGGAAGGCAGTCTGCGAAAACATGATTCTACGCTCTGCAGTCTTAACACAGCCTGGTTAACACACCCACTGGGTGTCTTCATAGGCTCATCTGGAACCGGTGAAGAGCACTCACCGTCAGGGGTTGGCACATTCTGCAGTGTCCTCCCTTTGGATGGGTGGACTTATGATGACACAGAAATTGGGTTCATAAAGACCCACAGACACACCCATGGGGTTGTAGAGTGTGAGACTGGGGAGGCAGAGAGAAGCAGGACTTGGGTGAGTTTGTTGTTCTGTTGAAGCCACACCTGGCACTGACAGCCATGTGATTCTGAACAGCTTAAAGGGGGCCTGAGGGGACCCACCCAGTCATCTGAGGTCGACCTTCAGAGACAGGCTTCCCTACCCGGGCTCAAGCAGACACACGAGACCACAGCAGCTCAGGGCTGCCGACTGAGCTATTTTTAAAAGCCCCAGGGTGGACTCGCCCTCGCCCCCTACTGCAGAAGGGCTCTCACACACAGCCTCACTGCTCTGCAGACAGAGGTGATGACGCAGACAACAGAAAGCTGGAGTCTGCACGTTACATACGTGTGGCCAAGAAGAGGACGTGTTCTGAAGATGAAACTGAAAGCCACAGAAGGACAACGAATCCCCCAAATCACTCGTTTTCAGTTGTGCCTTCCTCGCATGTTGACTCATTTTTGTTGAGCAAAGATCTCCACACGGGTGGCAACCACTCCTATTCTCGGGCAATGCGCTTATGAAGGGTGAGCTCTGACAGTGAACTGGCGTCATTGTTTACTTTTGTGCATTGATCCCATAAAATGCTACCATTTCTTTAATTTGGCTATTTTAATTATAGCCAAGTACAACTAAATTATATTTGCTTTCTATAAAAGACGAGTTTTTGGGTCTTTCCCCAAATAGCTCACTTTAAAGAATCACGAAACAAACCCCGACTGGCACCTGACTGCAAGCACTCTCCAGAGAGCGGGGCCTGCGGACACTCTGAGGCTGACCCGAACCCACGCCACAGGTTTCCTGCTGTTTGAAATATAGCTGTGAAACAACCCATAAATAGAAAAAGTCATGAGATCATTAAATTTTAAGAGCTCTATGATAAGAGTGACATTTGTCTGATGATTAAAGTGTCATCTTTATGACACCGAGGGTTTGATGAATGCAGCACTGGCAGAGTGACAACCCACTTGTTTTACTTCTGGATGGGACGTGAGTTCTGCCTGCTTATGATGTCCTATAAATAGACAGCAGTCCATACCCTGACTCAGATCTGACACCTCCTAGGTGACATCTGAAAACATGATACCCTTTGCAGGTTTTCAAACTGTCAGCTCAAGAAACCTTTAAACTTTTGTAGGGTTTCTGTGGATAGAGAATTTTGTAGAATAAAAAGAACGGCAGATTGATGCAGAAAGCAGAGACACACATAGGAAGGAGCGATAGACGCTGTCCACTCTGGCCTGCAGGAGCTGGCCCGACTGAGGTTTGAATCCATATTTTGCGATGTACAGGCTGTGAAGCCTTGGGCAGGTTGTTCCACCTTTCTGATCTCCAGCTCCCTTGTGAGAGAAATGAAGATGGTGCCCAGCTCTGTGAGCTGCTGACTGGCTCACACAAAATAACACAGTGTGGCAGGCCACGATGCTTCAGGAACACGGCAGACCCTTGGAAAGGGTTGACTTGCAAAAGGAAAACTGGATCAAGAGAAGCAGAGATTACTATACCAAAATCGAAGAGCATTAAGAAATAAAAACTCAGGTGACTCCGTATCCATCTCAGCAGCGGCGAGTTCACCGTGGCCGTGATATTGCCCACGGTGTGAGGGATGGCATCACAGGGCACTGCGCTGGGCTCCCCTTCCCCGGGAGCACACAGGCCCTCAGAAGCCTGGCTGGAACTTCTGTCCTTTAAGCATGTTTGTGAAAAGGAACAAGCCAGCACTATTCTCAGGAATTTAAAAAAAAGACAAGCTTTTTTCCTAGAAGTAAGCTCAGCAAGTTGACCGCCCCCTGCCCCCATGCACACAAGGGCCTCCATTATTCCCGAGTCTGTCCGGAGCGGTATTCTCTGCCTCTCGAGACCCAGGCCAGGCCCTTTCAGAGGGCCCGGTGTGCAAGGGTGGCCAAAAGTCCCATGCCCTTGGCACTCCCAGTGCGTGAACCCTTGACTCCTTATTTCTTTCTATGCCTGAATACAGTTGCATCTTCAGTCACTGGGCTCTCAATAATAACTGGTAAATTAAGTATGTCTGTGTGCATTTAAAAGTAGTTCCAGAAGATCTTGAAATCTGCAAAGGCTATGACATGATTCACCAGCCTTGATTATAAGATAATGTGGGGTATTGTGAACCCTGAAGGTTAAGTTCAGCTGTATCAGTGGGAGAAAAGAAATACCACATGCCACCGGGTCACTAAATGGGTGCAATCAGACTTCCTGCCACCGAGCAGTAGGCCCAGGACAAGCAGGAGAGACACATCATTTTGGGGGAGCTGCAGGTGAGTGGCCTGACAAACGGGTTTGCATGCCGCCTGGCAGAACTGGGATGAAAGTGGCTGCGGTTCCAGAAAGGAAGCAGCTTGTAGCAGGAAGAAAGGGTGCACAGCAGTGACTCACGGCACCAGAGACTGCAGGCTCGCTGAGTGATCCAGGAGGAGTGTGTAAGTATGCATGGGGGTGGGGGTGGGGTTGGGAAGGAGGGAGGATGAGAGCTGATGGAGGTGCTCGTGTACTTGCAGCGTGGCAGCCAGGGGGGCCTTTCTTTGACCCAGGAGAGACGCTGCTGTGCGTGCGAGCACATCAGCATGGAGAGAGGCTGCTGAGGGGCGATGAGGTGGTCACCCTCCATGAAGCCTGCCTGCCTTCCCTGGCAGGGCCCTCCTCAGAGCAGCGTCCTCACCCCGAGGGCACACAGCTCGCCAACTGTAACGGGTTTGGCGCCACCCTGCCCCGCCTGACTAGGCTCTCCGGCCCTGGCCCAGGGGTGCCGAGCGAGTGTTGGCCGAATGAGGCAGTAGCCAGGGAATGCTGGGCCCCAGAGCCAGACCAGAAGCCACTCAGTGTGCAGCCAGAGGGGTGGGACGGGCATGGTTCTTTGGCCCCAGAAGACAAGGGGAAGTGAGCTGACCTTGTCCCCTGACCAGGGTGCCAGTGGGCTGAGAGAGGCAGGCCTGAGGACTGTTTTTAGCTGAAGTGACGAGGCCAAAGCAGAAGGCTGGAATAAGAGCCAGGAGGGCTGTCTGTTAGTCCTGGCTTTGTCCCTAATGGATTAGGTGACCCTGGAGAGACCACTTACTGTGCCTCGCCCTTGTGAAATCAGGGAGATTAGGGAATCAGGATGGACCTTCAGTTCCTAAACCCAGCTGCCCATCAGAATCACCCGGGTAGCTTCACACCCCTGTACCACCTCCACCCTGCCCAACAGCAGAAGCTCCGACGCAGGGTCTGGGAGTTTCCATGGGTTGACGCTCCTGGGTGCTGCTGATGACCGACCGCTGGACTACAACTCTGCAGGCACTTCCAGTGCTAGAGGACAATGATGTTAAGAAATGTGCACATATTTCTAAAAGCATTTTTCCTATCTTTTTCTTGGAGAGGCTGCATGCTTTTCTCTCCTCAGACGTAACAGAAATGACTCTACTTACTCGAGGGCCGTCGGCAGACTACCACTCACCCCTGATCGGTGCGCAGCCCTCCTGGGGCTGCGGAGAGGCTCCAAGACTGGGGGGGCTGGAGCCACCGTTCACCTGCTCACAGGCCACAGCCAAGAATGGGGACAGAGAGGGCGTGACCCAGAAACCAAGTAGGTTAGGCACAGCCAACCTTCCTTCTGGGTTCCTCTGGGTCCCGGCAATGACATCAGGCTCTGTGTCACAGGCACAGGGTCACTAGTGGTGGCCTCTCAGCACTGCACTAGCCCTACCCACACCACCTCTCTGCAGCTCCACTGCTCACATTCTCATCTTCCTAACGGCGATTTTCAGCCCTGTGCCGTGAGAGTATTTAAAACATGCAGTACCTGACTATGTAGTCAGGGGCACTGACCTCTTCTCCCTAAGATTGTCAAATTAAAAATGACAACAGCCAACACAACAATAGCCAATGGTGTGAATAAATCAAAATCACACCGATTTTTTTTTTTTCGAATTGACAAAAAATATATTTTTTGGTGTGCTGCAGAGCTTTAGTAATTCGTTTACGTGTGCGGTGAGGTGAAAAAGGTTGACAGTCTCTGCCCTAACTGAACAGTAGCTTCCAAGTAGAAAGCGCACCGACCCGTCCCCCGTGCCAGGCACTACGCTGAGTGCTCTGCCAGCCCGCCACCTGACCCCTCACAAGCACCCTGTGAGGTGCTCTTAGCTTCATTTCACGGATTAGAAACAGGGTTTGGGAAGGTTCAGCCATTTGCCCAAGGTCAGAGCGCTCGCAGCCACGGGCTCTCTTCTGACCCATGGAAGTTCCGTCCCCTAAGTCTCCGGGACCCGGCGCCCCAACCCCTTTCTCTCAGAGGGGAGAGTGTGGGAAGTGCCCCTGCCCAAGCCCGCCGCCAGGGGGCGCGCTGGCTTACCTTGGCCAGCCGCGCCCGTTTGATGAGGTCGTTGAGCTTGCGCACCGCTGCCTTCTGTGGCAGGCTCTGGATGTCTCTGAAGAGGTCCTGGGCCTCGGCCTCGAACAGCCTGCGGTTGTCCGTGTTCTGCAGGGGCTGTGCCCAGAAGGAGCCGATGTAGACGCGCAGCACCTCGGGCGTGTTGATGACCTTGCCCAGGGACCACATGAGGGCCCCGTAGACCCGCATCAGCTGCTGCGTGTCCACTTGGTCGGCCTTGTTCAGCACCACGCGGATCTTGTCGTCCTGGCCCCGGAAGGCCTTGATGGCCTCCGAGAACTCGTCCGAGATGTCCAGTTTGTGAGCATCAAAGAGCAGGATGATCCTGTCGACCCGCTCAGCGAACCACTGCAGGACCTGGCAAAAGTCGTACCCTAGGTGGAGAGAGAGGCAGGTCAGCACAGACACTGCTGCGTGTGGGAGGCACGTGTAATGGGAGTCTGGAAATCGCTGGTTCTCCAGCAGCTGCAGCCGCAGAGACAGCCTGTCTCCACGCTGGAGGCGGTGGGGGCCTTGTGACCTGAAAAATCACTTCAAATGGGGTCCTCTGGATTGGATGCATCTGAGTTAATGCAGGGGTTCCCAGGAGGCCCTCTGTGGGAAGAAACAGAGAATAGAAAGGGGCTCACAGTCACCTTGGACATTGCTGACTTCTGTATCTGTAATCTCGTTTGGTCCTCACGGGTCTCTTATTCCACCTAGCACTGTTCTTTGGGTCAAAGGACAAGTTAATCAGTGGCTCTATAAAACCATGGGCCATCATCGGTCAAAAGCCCTTACTTCTATCAGAGTCTCGCTTTTCTGAAAGTATCAGAGATGGAGAAGGAAGGAAACCTGGAGGCCACTTACAGTCCCACTGGGTGTCCAGTGAGCACAACAAAAGCGGAATTGCCTTCTCTATACCCAAGTTTTTAAGAGTGTTAAGGAGGTCAAAGGTTGGGCTGGCTGCAAATGTGACCGATATTTATCATTTGGACTATTTATATCTTAAGGATGTTGTAAATATTTTTAAAAATTTGGTCTCACAGTCATTCTGTGAAATGGTCTCTTGCCAATTTCTTTTTTAACACGCCTTGGCCCACCACAGATTCTGTTTAGTTTGTTTTGGCCGCATACCAATACGCTTCGTATCATGCAGTCAAATCAACACTCCTCTCAGCCTGCGGCAGAGACTTCAGGCATTTCCTTAGGGAGCAGCGCCCCGAAAAGCAAACAAGAGGAGGCCGGTCGGACAAAGCTCATTTTTAACCTCAGCCTGATTGCCAGTAGCCGTGGAAGCAGAGTCTCAAGGCAGCCCCGTCGGAGCTTGAGGGCACCCTTCTTGACCCCTGCTTTAGTGCTTGTGGGTATTGTTTTAGATTTTGAAAACCTCCATATACCTGAAAGTCTAGAGTATACCCACCATGAATGTTGATACACTCACCAGGTAACTTTAATAAATTTTGACACTTGGCCTTGTTTGCTTCAGATTCTTTAAAAAGTTTGAGTCTGGATTTATTCATATATATAGCAAAGCACCATACAGCACTGAGGACGAACTAGATTTTCACTTGTCAAAACAAGCCAATCTCTAAAAAGTTGGCAAGTAAAAACATCAGCTTTAAAAGGATACGTACAGTGTGGTAACTGACGTTCAGGGAAAAGGCTGTGAAGCAAAGCAATGCCCAGTGGCAACACACTGCAGCTCGGACACGCACGTGCTAACACCTGTGCGGAACACTGGAGCGCAGGCCGAGGGGGCCAAGCAAGTGTCCAGAGCACAGCAGTCAACTGGACAGAAACGAAGGCGGTCCGTGCGCTCAGGTCTCTGTGAAATTTGAAGGGCGGGTGTAAGGGGAGCAGTTGAACGAGAAAACTGGACACAGACACGTTTTTAATGAAAAAATTCACCATGTTCAGCAATGCTGGAGCCCCCGTGCAGTCCCCGCATGTGCGGGCCTGCTCTCGGCCGTGGCTGCTCCGCCTGCCTCACGCCCTGACTCCCTGGAGGCGGGGGACCGGGGTGGTTCTCAGGAAGTGGGCCTGGTGCACCTTCGCCACTGTTGGCCGCAGTTTAGAACACAGGAAAAGCACAGGCCCATTGAAAGGGTCACACGGTGGCACGTACAGTTTCAGAGTCCAGATTTCACTCACAGTTCTGCCCCTGTGAGGCCAGAACAAACTGTCTCCCGAGGAAGGAGAAGGTGGTTCTGTCATTGGAGACCAACGTGTGGGCCAGAGCCCAGGTCCCGGGAGCAGATCCTCCGGGGAACGAGGCTTCCCTGCGAGACACCTCAGAGCCGCCCTCCAGGGGCACCTGCCTGGGAGCTGCTTTTCCCGTGGCGAGGACTGACCTCTCTCTGACCCAAACATTCTCTCACTTGGTCTCCCTTGTGACAAAAGTCAGGAACTGAAGGTTCAGGAACAGGTTAAAAAAAACCTGGCTTGGGTGCACAGTGGAATAGGCGCGAGTTGCATTTTGCTGAACGCCCTTCCTGTTGGGGTGGGGGGTCCTCATGGGCCCAAGAAGCTGCAGGTTGGGGTGCAGGTGATCTCGAATCAGACAGTCAGCACCTTCCACCGCAGTGGGCTGTAGACCCTCGAGGGAGTCAGCAGACACAGGGGGAGTGAGAATTTATTCATAGTGGCGGCTTCCTAACCTATTTTCTCAGCCTACTTCTCCAACCTTCACACTAACTCTGAATGACCTTATGTTCTGGAATATTCCTTTTCTGTGTAAGTCACCCAGAATCGGCCTCTTTGGTTTGCTACCAAGAACCATGATTGGTAAATAATTTTTTCCCACTTTTAAATATTTCTGGGTTCTGGAGGCTTTTTACAATCAGAGCCGAAGGAAACTTGTCACTCCTGTAACTGTCCTCACTGGGGCGCACGTGCGTCCGGCCGTGCAGACACACGTCTCTTCCCCCGAGGGCCACCTGGGTTCAGGGGTTGGCCTGACAGTACCACATGTGTTTAAGCTTTAACTTATATTTGGGTTCCTAATAGTTATTTATGTTAAAGTCTTTTAAAAATACTTCATTCCAATGCTTCGGGGCAATAAGAAGTCACTGGGCACCGAGCTGTCAGATGTAGGTTTGCTATAAGTGAGCCCATTGCTTGTCCGGAGGAACAGCTGCACGCACATGTTTTCTTGTTTTACAGTAACAGGGAGAGCTTACTAGGGTTTAAGTAGCACAGGTAGATAGGGTGGTGATCGTCACACGCAGGAGTAGAAGGGTCACTGGCCAGACATCGGGCAATGCAGTCAAGGGTGAAGGAATCACCGGCGTTTCAGAGTACAGCAGGGACTTATCCAAGCTGGGAAGGCTAGTTTACTCACCGCCACCCCCCCGCCGCCACAGTTTTTATCGTCACTCAGTGGCATCAAGTACATTCACGTGGTTGTTAAACCGTCCTCACCGGCCATCCCTGGAACCCTTTTCATCCTCCCAGACTGGAACTCTGTGCGGTGTTTGTCTTTCTGTGATTGCTGTAACTTCACGTCAATGTGATGTCCTTGAGGTGCGTCCATGTTGTAGCACATTGTCAGAACGTCCTTCTTTTAAGGCTGAACAGTTCTGCCCAATTCTTCCATCTTCATGATATGAGATGGACATCACCAAGTACTTATCTACCAAAAAGTTCTGGCTAATTTTTAAGAAAAGATTTAATTTATGATATTTAGTCTGCTTGAATAAAGGCAGAAGGAAAACAGTGATTCACAAGTACGTAGAGACTGCTGATTCTCAAAGTGTAGTCTTATCAGAATCAAGGAAGGGGCTTGCTAAAACTTAGACTCCCAGCCCTTCCCTAGAACCACAGAACCGAAATCCCGGGATTGGGCCTGGTGAGCTACATTTTGTAGGCTCCACAGCCGACACTGGTGCCTGGTGCAGCCTGAGGACCACGGCTGGAGACTGACCACTAAGGATGGATGGCAGCTGTGTCTACGTTATTACTGTTGGTCAGCAAAGCAAAGCACATTTAAAATAGTTTCTTTTTATTATAAAAAAGTTACCCATCGATGACAAGATGGTACATCATGGAATTGAAGAAAAATGGAATTTGAATCTGCTAATTTGAAGATGGATTTTAAAATTCACGAAAGCTCTCCTGTCGTTGCTTGTGCTGGGCCTTGGCCCTGGCTGGCCCTGGCCCTGGCCCTCGGGTTTAGGACCTGGAAGCCCAGCCCACTCTGCCTTCATTCTTCAAAGCATGTGGGCAACCCTTGATTAAGTTACATGCCACTTAACTTTAAGCCCCAATTTTCTCATCTGTAAAATCAGGTTATTGAGTGATGTCATAAGGAAACGATATTAATACGCTCCGTATAGTACTGAGACTCAGTAAACTTTCAATCAGGAAGAGCCGTTGTTATTACTTCTACTTTCTCCTCTGCTGTGGGAGGACTTTAATGTTCCCTCTTCTGAGCTCGCAGAGGCCTGCGCTTGCGCCCCCATCACACTGCCCACACAGCCTGTCGCCGTCGGACGGACGCACGGGGCTCTCTCATCAGGCCGTACGTTCTTTACTGGCAAGGACCATGTCTCCTCACGGCTGCACCGGACACTGGCTGTCACAGTGGGCGTTGGACTCGGGCTGCCTGGGATCTGACCCTGGATCCCTCCCTGACTCACTAGTTCTGCGGCTGGGGCAAGTTACTCAGCCCCTCTGTGCCTCCTTCCCTTATCTGGAACGTGCAGTTAATAGTAGTATCTACATTCCTCTTGGGGCTGCAGACTTAATATTTGTGGAGCACTTACAATCATTTGGCACCTAGAAAGCTCTCCAAAATGTTATCTACTAGTTATTTTTAAAGTCTTTGCATCCTGTGCCTGGTGCGTGGTGGGAGGTGCAGTAAATACTTGTTGAAAGGTACCTGGCTGGGTGAAGCACAGGCTGCAGCCGAGGAAAGAAACAGAATTAATTAGCGTAAAGGTGGCAATGCAATGACGCAGGAGCCAAGTGAGACGACGGGTGCTCAGAAAATAGCTAACAGAAGACAGCCACTGAGCGGGGAGCCACTCACAGTTTATAAATAGAGCCAGTGCACTCCCAAGGGCCCAGTGGTCTTTCTTTTCTCGCTTGTGAAACAGACAGACTTCTACCAATCGGTCCTAAAGACCCCAGGTTGCACCCACAATAGATCTATGATTCTATCGGAGACACTTCCTGGCTTAAGAAAGTCCGGTGCATACCCATGCTGGCTGGGATAACTCAGGGCATACACTGTACTCAGCAGGGGGAGAGCAGTGAGTTTTCCCAAAGATTCTGTTACAGAAGGTGGTCAGGTCTCAGTTAACATGAGGTAGGTCTGTGGCGGAACTACCACTTAAAACGAGGTGGAAAACCAGCGGTCCTCAGACTGAACACGGCCCCTGGCTGCTGGTGCGCTCGGCCCACAGGGTCTCTGCACCGTGAGTCGCGTGTCTTTGGTGCAGATGCTCACTGTTTGCCTGGTGCCCTCTTCTGAGTGGACACCACAGCTGACTCAGCCTCAGAGACAGACTGTGCCCTCTGAGAAGCCACCCTGGTGCTCTCGGGCTTCCACAGGGGTCTCAGAGCCCCCAGAGAGCTGTACTGTGTTAGCTCACAGGAGTCTCCCCAACTGGGCCGTGAGCACCCGAGGGCAGGTCCCCACCTTGCCCTGTTCTCTGCAGCACCAGACCTGCTCACACGAGCAGGTGTCAGCAAACGCTTCCTGAGGGACTGAGCGTTTGCTGGGGAAACGTACTAAAAATTCCCAGAACTGGCTTTAAACAACTTTTCGGAACACAGCTCTCTGGAAATCAGAAGTACACTAAACATCTTGGAATTTAACAAGACATGTTAAATACAAAAATAAAAAATGGATTAATTGATAATTACCAAGTGCCTAGGATGTGCTGGAAACTACTGCTGAGGGACGTACGTCTACAAAACTGGGGCTGCTACCTTTCCCCATCACAGCTCCCACTAGAAACAATCCAAATGTCCCTAAGCAGGCGAACGGACCGACTGTGGAGCATCTATGCAGGAGAGTACTACTTGGTAATTAAAGGAGCCAGCGGGCGCGTGCAACGACTCGGGCGAATCTCAGAAACATCGTGCTCAGCGAGAGAAGCCAGACACTGCAGAGTGCACACTGTGTGGTTCCATTTAATCTAAGTTCTGGGGCAGGCGGCGTGAAGCCACAGGGGCAGGGAACAGATCAGCGGCTGCCTGTGGCTGACAGTGTGGCCGGGGCTGACTGCCAAGCAGCACGGACAAAGAAGGAACTCCCCAGGGTGATGGAAAGTTTCTGTTTCTTGATGTCGGTTACACGAGCGTGCAAACTTGTCAAAACACAACTACAATGAAAATGAGTGCACTAATATATGCTACACTTCAATAAAATTGACTTAAATAGTGAAAAAACAATAACTAAGAAAAGAAAGAAAAACAAAAGAGGAAAGGGGAGAAAAGAAAGAACCCAAAGCTGCTAAACTTGTTTAAAGATATACATCTCCAGCCCTGAGCGGTGTGGTTCAGGGGGCTGGGCATCGTCCTGCAAGGGGAAAGGTCATGGGTTTGATTCCTGGTCAGGGCAGCTGCCTGGGTTGTGGGTTCAGTCCCTGGTCAGGGCGGGTATGAGAGGAAGCTGATCAATCACATTGATGTTTCTCTCCCTCTCTTTCTCCCTCCCTTCCCCTCTCTTTAAGATAAATAAACAAAATCTTTTTTTTTTTAAGATATACATCTCCGCAAACTGCTGAATGGATCGGAAGTTGAAATCTATTAATCAAGGGGACCCTACAACTAATCTGGCTGATATGAAGTTGAATTTAGCTTTAACTGAAATCAGTCTTAACCAAAAAAATTAATGTTAAAATTTGGCTAGTCCATCAGAATTTTGAGTGTTATGTAACTTCACGTGCCCTGCCTTTTGGCCGAAGCGTGAAAAGAGCCTCTCACGGAGGTGGATTAAGGATGAGAATACTCTGCATGTGTGTGTGCACACGTGTCTATGTGAGCATGCGTGCCGGTGTGCTGTGTGCATCTGCGCGGTCTGTCCAGAAGGCATCCAGCCATGTACTATGAAAAAGAGACATGTACTGAAGCAAGATATTGGACTGGCTTTAGCTCAGTGGGCACTTTGATTCAAGAAGATACAAGATACAAGAAACATTGTATGCAGGACCACGATGCCTCAGTCCCCCTCAAAGTAGGCACCTTGGGACCTCACAGAATTCTCCCAATCCCCATCAGCTGCCCTGTCATATTTTTTGGAATTTCTACCCTCTCAAAGGTGATTTTAGTTTTTGGAAAAGCCAGAAGTCGCAGGGTGCCAAATCTGGGCTGTAGGGGGACTGAGTCACCTGGGTGATTGGATGTTTTCCCAAAAAACTCTGCATGAGACGTGATGCATGAGCAGGCACACTGTTGTGATGTAGCTGCCAATCACCAGTTGCCAGTAGCTGCGGCCTTCTGAATCATTGGAATAGTTTCCACGGAGGAATGTTCAAGCTTAACACGAAATTTAATTCAGATTCATTGCTCTACTTGCTCAGTCATTTTGAATGCGACAGCCACACAGTACACATACTCACTCAACAGCATCTACCGCCCTCACTGACTAGTACAGTGAAGTTGTCATTATTCACACATACAAATTCCAGTCTACTCTCCTTGGCTGCCAGGTTACATCGATGTTGTGCAAACCATTCTTGTTATGTTAACAATGGCTGGACTCTTTCCGGACAGACCTTGTATGTACGTAAGCATCAGCATGTTGGGGGGTGTGCAGAAATCAACATAATAGACCTGTCCCCATGGTGCTCAATATAGCTTAAAGATTTATTCATTCAATTATAGACATTCAAGTTCTATAAGACCTTCCAATGGAACTTTTATTAGCCTGGAACAAAAGAGAGATATAATCAGTCCAATGTTTATAATTTCTATCTTTGAAAAAGGACCCAAAAGCTCTATAGCTCTGGGAGCTGGGAAAGAGAATTTGTTCTGCGGAAGATCCCAGCTTGGCATTCTTGGCTCCATGTTCTGGGAACAAAAGGGAGGGGGCAGGAAGGAAAGGGGGCCCCTTCCACCCAATCAGGAGCTTCCCGTCATAGTCCCCATGGAAACTGGTCTCCATCTCAGCCAAAGGGTCCCACTGGGAAATGGCATCTGAGGTTAGAACAGTGGGCGCCTGGCTCAGGTAAATACAGGGCGGGGGCCTGGAGGAAGCAAAATTGGAGGAATATTTTTAATAGAACATCAGAAAAAAAAAGCTATAATTTATTCCCAGAGCCAAGTTTCTAATTACGTGGAGTAATTAGAAACAAGGTGTGTGTCAGTAAAAGGATACAAGATAATGAAGACAGCCAGAGCAGAGGCTGCATCTTAGGGTGGCAAGGCCACTGGCCCAGGTGGACTCAGCCCAGACTCTGCTCAGACCGCTCCTCTCTGGCGGTGCCGGGCCTCCCCTCCCGGAGCTGCTAACATCGGATGCAGGGCATTGGCACCCCTGCCCCAGCAATGGCTGCGTGCCACTGGCCTCCCTCCCTGGACCCCCAGGTGTCAGGTCTCTCTCCGTGTCCCTGCAGCACCTAGTCATTGTCCCTCACGGCCCGTCCCATTCAGACGGCACTGAGGGGGACAGTGCTGGCAGTGCCACCTGGCTCTGTGGCCCCCGCCCCTTTGTAGGACTCAGGCTCCCCCAAACTGCGAGTGTCCCGATCACTTCTAGAGTAAACATGCACAGGGCAAACCCTCCGCAACTGCCCTGCCCGGCTTCTCCACTGTCCTCACGGTCCCTCACCAAGCCCAAACAACCCCACGCCCTTTGCTGCCCCCGCACCGCCCCCCCCCCACCCTAAGCCCCTGCACCTGTGCCCAGGCTCTCCTTCCACCGGGCGTCCTCCCCCTTCTCTGTCTCCAGGACACACATATTCTTTATTTCTAAATTTATTTTTACTGTAGCTTCCCATTTCCGTTTGCCCCTATGCCTTCCCACAGATATGTTCTTATGGCATTGGTAATTTTCCTGACATAACACTTATACCCTACAATGATATATTTATTTGGTGATTGCAAGACAGGAATTTTCTGAGGGCAGACACTCTGACTCTCATCTTGTTCACTGTCGTATACCCAGTATCTGCTACTGAACGTAATAGGTTTTCGGTAAACTTTCTTTATTCCTTGAAAAATTAGAAACAGAACTACCATATGATTCAGCAATCCCATGTCTGGGTATTTATCCAAAAGAGTTTAAACCAGGATCCTGAAGAGATATCAGCGTTCTCATGTTCACTGCAGTACTAGTCACAACAGCCAAGATGTGGAAACAGCTTAGATGTCCATTGGCAGAGGAATGAAAAAAGAAAATGGGGTGTATCACACAATGGAGCATTGTTCAGCCTTAAAAAAGAACACCCTGTGATGCGTCACAGCTGGGACGAGGCTGGAAGACGTGATGTCCTGTGAAATAAGCCAGGCACAGACACTGCACGCTTCCGCTCACATGAGGCACCTGAACGGGCAGACTCAGACTCAGCGGGCAGTGGCGGCCGGGAAACAGGCGGTCATGCTCGACCGGCTCGGGGTCCCGGGAAAGCCAGAGGCCTGCTGTGCGGCGGTGCATCCATACTTGACAATGCTCTATGGTACCCTAAAAAGTTTATGCGGGTAGATTTGCATGTTAAGTGAATAGAATAAAATTAAAAATAAAATAGAATTTGGTTTAATGCAGTGAATTGACTTGAACCAAAAGTGTAATTGATTTTTTTTTTTAGTAAGCTAGAGGGTTTAGTTACTTAAATAGTACTGTAAGTTTCTTAAAAAAAAAAAAAACTGTTACTAAATATAGAAGTACGAATTGGCTTAAAGTAAACATCAAATATCTGAGATCACTCAGGTACTAAATACGTGTTTTCAGAAACAGCCGCTTCAGCTGGGCAGAGCAGCTGCTCTGGTGAAACACGGGCGAGGAGCCCTGGCTTTGCCTGCAGGCGCAGTTCACTTTGCGACTGGAAAAGGCTGTTTCTGAGAATGTTACGGGGGTGGTGTAGAACAAGAGCTAAAAATAAATGCTTGCAGCAAACATTTCCTGGGCTCTGTCAGCATTCCTACACCGCTCCTGGGCTTTCTATCAGCAGAATCTCCTGTAATCCTCACAGTGACCCCATGAGGCAGCTACTATTATTATCCCTGTTTTGCAGGCAAGGATACAGAGACTCAGAGAGGCTAAATAACTTACCCCAGGTCACACAGCTGTTTCCCAGGGGAGCCAGGATTCGAACCCAGGGACTCTCCTCCCAGAGCCTGCAGTGTATTCACTGCACTGTACCGTATGTGCACCAGAATGGTGGGATTAGAGATCGCTTTTATTTTTGTCTTCTTTTAAAAAATAGCTCAGTGTTCTAAATGAACATGTACTATTTTTGTAATAAGGAAAAATGAGCATATTATACAAATTGTTGGTCCATGTGCGACCAGGCTAACAGGACTGAGGCAGTGTTCACAGTGGTAGGGGCTGGGATTTTAGTGCTTTCCAGCCTAGGGCCACCTCAAAAAACCCGAGGGTGAGGCAGTGTCTTTGCCAGCACACAGCCCAGGGGGCAGAGGCAACCCCAGCAGCTGTGCCTGTCGGAGCAACGGGACTAAGCTGTGTGAAAACAGTCACAGACACTTAGCTCCTGCGGACCCTCACTACCGCCCCCGGCTTCTCCAGCTGCCGCCCTCTTCCTCCCAGCTGACCAGACACGGCTGGGCAGGCTAGGGAGGGGCCGACACTACACCCCCCACCCGGACCAACGCCTGGAGAGGACAAACGCTGTGGCCTCCACCTCTGCACAGGTGGACTGACCTCATCCCTTTTTGTGGAGGTTCAGTGCCTGCTCCCCCAAGGGGTTCGGCTGGTAACGGCCAGTTTGTGGAGAATATAACTGGGTACAAACGACCCTTGCTGTTGCAGCATTCCCGGCCTCGCGGTGCCTGGCCTGAAGGGGGTTTGCCCGCTGAGCACAGCACAGCGTACATAAAGTCTGGGACCAGACCTGTCCCGGGAGGGGCTTGGAGGGCATCCTCCACCTCCTGTCCTCACTCCTCCTCCCTGTGGAATTGAGTCTAAGAATTAGTTTTTCTGTGCCTGTTTTCTCCCAAAATAAACCAGCTGGCCTCACAGCCTGGCTCTCCTTCCTCTGTTCCTTCTGTTGTGAAGATAACGAGGAGGCAGGTGGGGCCGCGTGGACCTGAGGCCCCGCACACCACAGCTCTGCCCTGCACCACAGCCGGGAAGGAGAAAGGCTCCGCTCGAACATTTAGCCTGATGAATGCTGTTGCCTCTGCTCACGTGATTCAGTAAAAGGGGAAATTGAGCTCCATGTCTCATTTTCCATCTCAGATCAAACACTAGGTGAAGAAGCAGACCCACGTAGAGAGGACTGAGCCCTAGAAACAGACAGCAACAACACACAGCAGTTTAGGCTCTCTGCTGGAGACAGAAGCTGGTGAAAATCTACCGAGAAAAACCTCCAAGTCCCGGCTCAGCCGCCTCACTGTGCCAGGCCTTAGTTTCCACGTCCATATGATGGGCCAGGTGATCAGTAAGATGCGTTCCAGACCTTAAATGAAAGCTATACATGGTGGTTCTGAACATTAAGCTTTTCTAAAAATAAAAAGTCATTTTTTTAGGAAGCTCGATTTTGTGTTTGTATAGTAGATATCAACCAGTTACAGAACCAGAGTAAGAACTGTTTAAGTGGCTACAGAAATACTCAATGACTAAATCTAAATGATAAAATTATCAAGTAGCAAGTTTCTTTTTATTACGTTCATTTCACTGGACTCATGTGCTATGACATTCTGGGCTGGTCTGAGGGTCCTTCATGTTTCCATGGGAATAGTTAGTTGCCCTGAAGTTTAATTTACTTGTCATTCAATTCTGAACAACTCTGTGCTGAAAGAAATGACCAGATGAAAAGTCAGAATTTGAGACTTTCAAGGGTGCTTAAGAGGTCATTACAGCCAACCTTCTATTACTATAATTAACAGAATCCAGGAACTGAGTGTCGTGCGCATGGAAATTTCCCATTCCTCATTTTCAAGTGGGCTTTGTGAGCCTCGGGCAAGAAAGTTTCAGACAATATGTCTATAAATCAGTCAGTTTGTACTCGCAGTAGATTTTCTTGAGGCAAAATGCCAACGGTATACAGACTCCACCCGAGCGCGGTGAGGCCAAATATTTACACACAGGACCTTAATGCATCTTGTCATTTTGTGGTTCAGAAGGGCAAAGAGACAATGTTTCTTCAAGCCACAATTTTCTAAGGAGAAATGTTAAACCAAGAGGATGATAGCTTCAGGGTGAACAGAGGCACGGAAGCACCCCTGACCTTGAACACCCCGCCCCACCCTGTTCCTCCTTTTTTAACCATCCCCAGAGCTGCAGGAGTGTTGTGTGGACGTCTGGACAGCAGCCAGCCATGAAGTTCAGCTCCGGCAACTACATGACCAGCTAACTTGCTCCTAAAGCCAAACTATTACTCAGAGACAGTTATTTCTGGGTTCATGTCATGGATGGAAAGACAGATCAAGTCAGTAGGGACCACGGAGTCCACACTGGGTTCCTTATTAAAAAGAAATGACTCACTTATTTTACTAAATAAAAGTCCATGTAGTTACCAACAGAATTTCAACATGGCCAAATACCTCCAGAGAGAAAATACTCTGAAAAGATTTGTCAGTATCAAAAGATGCTCAACCACACAAATAATGAGAAATAAAAATTAAAATGAGAATGAGATGCCACTCACCCACCAGATAAAGCAAACATAATGCAAAGACAAAGGGGAAAAAACTGGCAGTGCCCTGAGCGGGGACAGATATTCGGAAATGCGCACTTCGGCACTGCTGGTGGGAATGTAAGTGGATGTGTCTTTTAGAGGGGGCACCTTGCCATCGGCTGCACAGTGAAAGACCACAGTTCCTTTTGATCCAGCAATTCCACTAGGAGGAGTGCATCTTACAGTGACATTTGCATGTTACTGTGCAAAGCTGTCTACATGCACTGTGGCACTGTTTGGCGCAGTACGGTGGCCTCAGGGTGGCTGGACTTCTTAGATGGCAGTTGGCTTCCCCAGACCAAACATGCTGAGAGATCCAGGGGGAACCTTCTGGGCTTCTTATGATTTAAACTTGGGGAGTTGTAAAAATTCACTTCTCCTGAATTCTACTAATCAAAACATGAGTGAGGAGGCCAGCCCAGATTCAAGGGCAGGAGGCTACACCAGGGCACAACTGCTGGGAGGCGTGGCTCATGGTGGTGGGTATGGTGGCAGCAGCAGGCAGCTTTTGAGACTAGCTGCCACACTGGCTGTAGGACTGGGGGCACATTACTTAACCTCTTGTGCCTCAGTCTTCTCTCCTATAAAATGGGATAATAGTTCCTACCTCACAAAGCTTTGGTGAAGAGCAAATGAGTTAATAACATATGAACAGCACTTGGCAATGCACTAAGTATTAGCTATCATTACTCAAAAGAATAAGGGGCGAATCTTTTCTCTGATTAATTTCTGTATCCTAATGTCTATGAAATGTTTTTTTTTTAAGATTTTATTTATTTTATTTTTTTTAGAGGGGGGGAAGGGAGGAGGAGAGGGAGAGAAACATCAATGTGTGGTTGCTTCTCATACACACGCTACTAGGGACCTGGCCTGCACCCCAGGCATGTGCCCTGACTGGGAATCGAACCAGAGACCCTTTGGTTCACAGCCAGCACTCAATTCACTGAGCCACGCCAGCCAGGACTATCTGTGAAATGTTTTATGATCATGAGCTGCTCTATATGGAAAGTAAGAGAGGTGCCCTTCTCTCAGCTTCCCCCAAATTTTGTTTTTCATTTAAGAGTCTAGGTAGGTTTAGAGTCTGGGCTGAAGAGGTCGTTCATTTCTCATGATTGAATACACATTTAAAAATGGTAACAGTAATGAGAAATAGCTGCTGGGGCTTGCCAAATGCCATTCTGAGTCACGATAATGACACGCTCACATTAGGGGCAGAAGCGGCAACACTTATGTGTGGAATTTCCCGGGCACCGGCGGGAAAGGAGCCTGAATGTGTTTGTCTACAAACTTCCCCCAAACGAAAAGAAACCAGGATTTCCTGCTGGCAGCCAAGGAAGCGAGCGACGTCCAGGACCTCACAGCCCAACTTCAGACGGGCCTTAGCAATGGCCAGAAAACAGGATCTGACCACAAATCATCAGCAGTCGCCCCAGCCTCTGTGGATGGACACTTTTCTATTGCTGCCAAATTCAAACAAAGCTCAGAGACAAGTCACTCAGCTCAAGCTCTAAATATAAAAATGGCTTCATAATCCACCAAGCCTGTGGACACAGGTTCTACTCTGCAGACTTCTCTACCGTGTCACGGGCTCCCTCGCACCCAGTGCCCCAGGCAGCCTCTGGGGCAACAGCCAGTCTCCTGACACGTGCGCTCCCTTGCCGCACTCCCAAGCACCAGCCTCCAGCATGACTCACCCTCCTCCAAAGGGCCCTGAGCTCACTCAGTTTCCCTGTTTTATGCACGTGTCTTTCTGCCTCTGGGAGGGGATAACAGTCACGAGGGCAGCCACAGTCGCCCTTCCCTGACTGTGCACCGGGCCGGCGCCGTGGACAGAGTTTCACTTCATCATCACACTCTGTCTGAATGCCCACATTCACCTGGAGGCTCTGATCAGAAAATCCACTTCACTGGGTCAGACATATAGATCAACGGAATAGAGCTGAGAGTCTAGAAATAGACCTTTGTGTGTATGGCCAATCAATTTTTAGCGAAGGAGCCAGACGATTCGATGGTACAAGTTGAGGTGACCCTTGAACGACACGGGCTTGAACTGTGCAGGTCCAGGTGCGTGCAGACTGCTGGCAACAGACACACACAGCACTGTGACTGTGTTTCTCTCCTCTACGGTTTTCTTAAAATTTTCTTTTCTCTAGTTGTTGTATTGCAAAAATACAGTATATAAGGCATAATAATACAAAATATGTGCTAATTGACTATGATGTTATTGGTAAGGCTTCCGGTCAATAGTAGGCTATTAGTAGTTAAGTTTTTGAAAAGTTAAAGGTTCACTCAGAGTTCCGACCGCCCGCGGAGTCAGGGCCCTGACTCTCATGTTGTTTGGGGTCACCCGGATCATCTTTGCAGTAAGCAGTGCGGCACAGCAGGGCACACACACGAAAAGGGTGCAGTCAGACCCTAACCTCACACCGCACAGGAAAATTATGTAAGTGCTAAAACTGTAAACCTCTCGAGAAAAATATAGGACTAAATGTTCATGAGCTTGGGTTCGGCCAAAAGCACAAGTGACAAAAATTAAAATAGATAAATTAGACATCATTCAAACTAAAACTTTTAGTGCTTCGGACAATACTATAAAGAAAGTGAAAGGCAACCTAGAAAATACGACAAAATATTTGCAAATCATATATTTGACTAGTATATAGTATAATGAATGTTAAAATTCAACAATAAAAAGACAAATAATCCAATTAAAAATGGGCAAAAGATCTGCCAACGCTTTCATCCAAAGAAGATACATGTGGCCAACAAAGTCCTTGAAAAGACGTTGCTCCTCAGTCATCAGAGAAATCCCTACCCAAACATAACAAAAACATCACTTTACACCTGCTGACGTGGATCGTGGCTCCCATCAAAGCACAGGGCTGGGGAGGGTGGGGAGAAACTGCAGCCCTGACACTCTGGGCAGAAATGTAGAACAATGGCGTCACTTTGGAAAACAGTCTGGCAGTTCCTCAAAATGTTAAATATTGAGTTACCCTGTGATCCAGCATTCTGCTCCTAGGTATGTATCCAAGAGCATTAAAACCATAGGTTTTTACAAAAATTTGTACATGAATGATTACAGCAGCACTATTCATAATAGCCCCAGGGGTGGAAACAAACCAAATGTTCACCCACTAATGAAAAAGTAAAATGTGGGAGAGCCACGCATGGCTGTTCAACCATAAAACGGAATGAAACACTGACACATGCTAGTACGCGGAAGAAGCCGGACACAGAGGCCACATGTTGAATGATTCCACTCACACGAACATCTGGAACAGTCAATCCACAGAGACAGAAAGCTCCACAGTGGCTGCCAGGGTCTTGGGGGAGATGGAGAATGGGTAGTGATCGCTAACGAACACAAATTTTATTTTTGGATTGGTGGAAATGTTCTAAAATTGTGGCAATGGCTGCACAACTCTGCAAATAACAACCCCTGCCCTAATTCAATGAATTGTTTAAAAAAAGAGAGAGAAAGAGAAAATGCAAGTAAAAAAATAGGGAAAGAACAGCCCTTTCTCTTAGTAGTTTTGCTGACTCTGCCCACTTCCTAGCTGCCCCGCCCCGGCTGGAGGCTGGTGAGGTCCCTTTGTTCACTGCGCTCCTCAATCAGAACTTCTACTGATACCCGGGGTCATAGGGCGTGCCTGCAGGTGCAACCACATCGGCAGCACGTGGCCGCCCTGGCCGGGGCCTGGGTCTCACTCGTTTTGAATCTCGACTCTCAGGACAGTGCCTGGCACGTGGTAGGTAATCAACACACACGTGTGTTGAATGAATAGCCTCTAGCAGGCCCCTAACATTCCCCCACTGCCTTGTATACCATCACTTCTAAAATAAAGAAGGGCCGAAAAGATCACACACACATGCTCACAAGCACCACCACACTGCTATTTCAAAATTATTTTTCAGAAATACTTTTTAAACTGAATAATCAATTAGGTGTTATCTCCTTTCTAATTCCTGTGAGACATATAATTTCAAAATTGAAAAGCAAATCATCAATAAAATGACCAAATTAATGTGGAAAAAATGTAGAAACACATCCAAAAATAGCATTTTCAGTCCCTGAACAAACTTCACATTTCAAATAACCTCACAAAAATTTCCCCTACTCTATGAGACAAAGATTTTATAAGACCAGCAACCAATGTAAACCCATATAAAGGTTAATTAAATTCAGCCTTTGAAAACGCTCTGGGCTTCTACAGTAACAGCACCAAATAAGGAAGTAATGAAGATAATCACAGCTAATATTTGCTGAGCCCTTACTACGGGCTAGGCCGGGCATTATTTTCTGTGTCCTATGCTTAACAACAACATATGTGGTAGGTACTACTACCCTCATTTTATAGAGAAGATTAACAGCTTTTTCCGGGCCACACGGCTGGCGGCTGGAACCCAGGAAGTTCAGACTCTCTGGTCCAGCACTCCCCGCGCTACGGAGCACAGCCTCCAGGGACTGCAGTCTCCTGCCTGGGCTGGGCCAAGGCAAGCAGGTTGTTTGATTCTGGGTTTGCAGGCTGATCAGTGTAGAGAAAACACTGGGGTGCTTTCAGAGAAAAGCTGGGACTGTCCTGAGCCGTATCTGTAACTGCACGGTGACCAGAGCGAGGGAGAGGACGGTGCCGCCGCACCACACCCCCTTTACCTGATCGTCACTCCTCCCCTGATTTGTAACACCACCCAAGCGAGGCCTGACCCTCCTTGTTCCACGGGCACTCGGCGGGCACCTCAGGGCTCTCTCAGGAACTCTTCCTGAAGTCCAGCACCGACTCCTAAGTTTTTGAAAAGTCAAAAATGCACAAGGATTTTTGTTTTTACTAGCCGTACATTTTCTGCCCTTTTATTTTTCACTACCTTCTCAGTTCTGCTCATTGACTTACAATGAAACGAGCTACAGGGAGAAGAGCTCAGACATGGAGACACCCTCTACCTTCTTTCCGACAAGCTGTTGGTCCTGGGAGAAGAGGCACATCTATTAGAAAATTCAGATCGAGAGTTTGTTTCTTCTGAAGTTAAGTCTGTGAAAGGGAAAAACTGTGCTATTTTTGTTACCAAAGTCCATCTGTTGCAGACTGCATAGGACCTCATACTCTCGGGAAATCACAGGAATAATTACTTGCTGCTCAAACAGCAGCTTCCACATGCTAACGTGCTAAGCACATGACAGGTCCACTGGGGGCCACAGCAGCTTTCCACAGTGATCTCCTTGTCGGGCAGGGCCAGGACGGTGGAGCCAGAGCCCTGCAATTTGTCCCTGGCCCTTGGGAACACAGCCGGGTTCCTGCAGGGTCCAGAAATAAATCATGTTTACATCCAGCATGAAACAGACAGCACTTTTGGGCACAAACAGCCCAGGAGCCGGGGCACTAAGAGAATGAGAACAGAAACGAGGAGGTGTGAATGCGTGTGCTCTGTTCTCATGGCATAAGAGTCCTGAAAGCAGGATGCTGTCAGCAGGGGCGAAGAATGTTTCTCAACAGAGAACCAATCAGATTTCACCCACCCACTTTCGAAAAAATTATCTAAAAAATCTTAAGAATACAGACATTCTTTTATTGGTTACAAGAAAAAAAAATCAAGAAAAGTTTGTAGGACATATAGGCAGCTATTGATCAGAATAAAATTATTATTATATCAGAATATTTTTATCTCTGCTCGATGGGAATTCTTTATGTCAGCCAAGAAAGCTACAGTTTAGTAACTAAGGTCAATCTTTTGTTCCTAAAGATTTTATGACAACTGTAATTAAATGAAGGAACATCTGAAGGGTGATGGGTTTTTATAAGGAGAATACTAAAAACTGTTCCAAAATCAATTGCCCTAGTGGGCTTTATTTATAGAGCTCCCAAACAGGAGACGTGCTCCCCACCAAGGGCTGGCTCTGCATCTGGACTTTTCTGGAGCACGGAGTGCGGAGGCCAGGGGTGCGGCGACCTGACATTTAGGGCCAGTGCTCAGGTTCTGCTGATGAGAAGGCAGTGCTAGCACACATTCTAATTGGTCAAGGTCACAGCCAACGAGATCTAATACCGCAAAATATTAACTTGGTGTGAAAATGTCAAGTGTTTCTTCTCATCACCTGTAACTTTGGCCTGGGGAAGGGCAATGTCTGTGAAACACCACATCCTCCTTGAAATCACACTGACCCCTCTACTCAGCACAGAATAAAAAGGAACCAACCTTATGATGTCACGAGAGAGAAGCCTGAACAAGGAAGAATGAGCCACAGCTGAGGTGAGGCACGTGACTGAGCCCAGGTTCTGTCTCCATTTTAGCTTTCCCTACTTAGGCACCAGCACTCCTTCCTGGAGATACACCCTCACTAGGCCGCCTGGCCCAGAGCTCTGGGACACCTGGGCAATGCCCTGGAGGTTCCTGAGGGCTGCTGGTGATGACGTAACGCCAGCTCCCACCCAGTTCAGGTCCCTCCTTCCCCACTTGACCCCCAGCAAAGCAGCACAATGCTCCTCCACTCCACCTGTCACCCGTCTTGTCCCACACCGATGGGGAGAACTGCGGGTGTGGAGCAGACAGCAGGTCCTCCTGGGGACTGCTCAGCAGTCACCACAGTCTCGCCACCTCTTCCTGCAGCTGTGCCATGCATCCGGCATGCCCTGAGCCTCAGATGCACAGCACTGGAGACTTCAGGGTGGATGGGCCCGCACTGCAGCTTAGCCTTCAGCAACTGCCTGAAGCACTCATCCTCTGAGCCTGTTCTCGGAAAGTGGCGCCTTGTCAACAGATGTCTCTGCCCCAGATGTCAAGCTCTGCCACCCATCTGCTCAGCAGCTGTGGAAAGAATTCTCATGATCCTTCGAAGGCTCTGCTTCCCAGGGGAAGTGAGGGCAAGGGGGGTTGCTTCGGCCAGGGCTCAGCTCCTGTTTGCGCATGATTACGTGTAACTTAGATACAAATCCTAAATGATGAGCACAGTGTAGACACACAGCAGAGGCTTCATCCACGGTGGCTGTCCTCACATCAGCCACCATGGGACCGTGGTGGACACACGCTCCAAGGAGAGGCCTTGAATGAGTACGGGCCCTGATTGGTGAGACTGCCGGCGGAGGGCTCACTTGTCGACTGTGTGAAGGGACAGGGAAGGCACAGCAGCTGCATCTTTCCTCTTTCACAGACTGAACACCTGCAGGGAGGCGCAGCTTTGCTGATTAGGTCAATGCAGATGCTTCAAATGTTCTGCACCTCCTACCTCACCTGTGTTGACGTACACGCCTGACCAAGGCGGCGCATTGATTGGGAAGCTGAGGGATGATGCAAGGAGAACGAGGGTGTGAAAATGTGCACTGTTTGAAATCGTTCACAGCAAATAGTTTGCTTTAAAACAGTGTATATTCTTTGGGGCGAGTGTGTTGGAACTGCCAGCGGAGTGCCTCCAACTACCACCTGTGCCCAAACATGGGGCAGTGCTTCGGTGTGGGAGCCCCGGCGCCACGTGCAGTGCTGTTAGGGCGGCAGGACCAGGCTGGAACCACACGGGCTATTTCTGTGCATCGGATGTGAGTAAGTACACGTCACAGTAAGCCAGACCAGGACATGAGTCAGATTATTATAAAGTGTTGAGAGGAACTGATCTCCAAGGCATCCTGAAAGCATCATCCATGCCACACCCTGGAAACGAGCTACAGTTTGAAAGACACTTATAATTACTAACCAAAGGAGAACTCCTGAGGAACACGGGTGGCTAGAGTTGGTCAAAGGCCAACCAATCAAAAGAAATGGATGAGGGAGAAGCTGCAATCTAGAGGTCTTAAAACTTAGAGATAAAAGAAAGATTTATTACCAGGGCCACACATTTCTCCAGCATTCTTTGGTCAGACATGTAGAAATAGTGGAACATGGGCTTGCTTATTTGCCTTTTAAAACAAAACATTTTATCTGCAGAGCAACTTTCATAGGGACAAGTTAATGGTCCTAGGCTGGCTCTTTAAAAAAATCTATTGGAGCCCTGGCTGGTGTGGCTCAGTGGACTGAGCGTGGGCTGTGAACCAAAGGGTCGCTGGTTCGGTTCCCAGTCAGGGCACATGCCTGGGTTGTGGGCTAGGTCACCAGTAGGGGGCACAAGAGAGGCAACCACACATTGATGTTTCTCTCCCTCTCTTTCTCCTTCCCTTTCCCTCTCTAAAGAAAAAATTTAAAAAAATCTATTGGCACTGAAGTGTAAAGCTATGAAAAAAGATGTCTATCTATAGCACTATTTATAGAAAAAATACTGACCATCACAATATCCACGAATTAGTAAAATAAACTATGTTATGTTCCTTTGGTGGAGCCTAAGCAGCTATTAAATGGAATAAAGTAATTTAAATACGCTGGCATGAAATGATGTCTGTGATAGACTGCTAGGCAAAAACCGAGTTGTAGGGTGGGGAGAAAATGCAGAAAACTGTGATTGAACAATAAAGTAACTAAAAAGCCCTGAGTTGTAGAAAACGTGTGCAGTGCTCACATGTCTGTTAAAGATGATGTGTGTACAAGAGGTCTCTAAGGGGCCAGAGAAAACTGTTACGAATTGTTATTTGCGACAGAGGGAGATTTTTGTACAGCCTGCTCATTGTTTGAATCCTTTACAATAAACATTACTTGTATAACAGAAAATAAAGCCAACAAAGATATTTATGAGAACAGAATAGTACTGACTTGACTCTCGCTGTAGGTGCAATGTTCTCGGTGGCCTCCAGGCAGCCTAGCGGCCCGCAAGTCCCTCACCGGGCTGGTGAAGGCGCAGCCAGGCAGTGCTGAGCTCGCCAGTCTGCGGGGGCTGCAGTGCAGTCAGCGTCCCCGAAATGCCGAGACGGGAGGGCGCACAGACCAAGGAGGCCCTTCATTTGCCCTGTCGTGGGGCCCTTGCTTTCTAGCTCCTGTGGCCCCTGCAACTACACTGCTGCTTCAGGAGCACTGAGGGGCTCATCGCATGACCATAACTCACGGCCATGACCCCAGGCAGCTCACTGCTCAACCTCGGCACGCCAGCACTCTCGGCATGGTGCTGTTCTCGCTGTTCAGGGGTGATGAAGAGCTGTCAGTGAAAAGTGACGGCAGCAGTTCGCTTGCTCCACCCTCCCCCTCTCAAAGCCTGGGGGAGCTCTCTTTTGTTTCAAGGGCCAGGATGAAGGGAACTTGGCCTGTTCCTGTGACCACAGGAATCCATCACAGTGCCCTCCAGGCCAGGAATTTCCTTTCTCCAAGTAAACTGTGTCCTCTGGTTTGCCCCAGATGTCCCTTTTCTCTAAGAGGGCGGGAGAGAGAGCAGGCCCATCTGTTTCACCACAGTGCAAGGGTCTGGGACCAGTTACTGCCTCAGCCAGTCACTGTTTCCTGAAGGCGCAGAGTCGCTGTTCTTCACAAGCATTTCCTATCCTTCGGTGCCCTCTGAATACCTTACAGTCAATCTCTCCTTCCTGCCCGGGCTGCCCCTAGGCAATTCCTGGTCAGCCTGTGGATTCTGGCTCAAATGCATGTCCTCTGGGGAGCCGCTCCCAACACCCCACAGCCAGGCCAGGTCCCCTCGTACTGTGGACATGGCCCCATCTTAGAGCGCTTATGCCAGCTCTCAGTTCCCATTTATTTCTGTGAAAACTTGACTAACGTCTGCCTTCCCTCACAGAACGGAAGCTCCTCAAGGGCAGAAGCTGCACCTGCTTTTGCTGCACCCTTAGTGGCCCTATGGTTCGGTGTCCGGTGCCAAGGCCATGGCAGTAAACACTTACTTGATGGACGGGTGCCGAAGAGGCAGCTGGGTGGATTGTGTGCCACTGGGAGAGGGAGGAAGAGCAGCTGGGAAGCCCCCACCCTTGTTCTTATTAGTTTGCCTCTATGTTTTTGGCATATGTGTCCAAATGAATGGTTAGCTGGACTTCTTGGTTATTTCTTGGGGCCCCTTCATCTCTGGACCCCGGGGCTGCCCAGGGGTGCCGGGGTGTCCTGGATCATGGAGAAAACATGACAGGGACAGAAGTCTGCTGCCAGCAGCAGAGATGCCTCCCCAGCACGGGGTGAAGGGTGAGAGGTGAGGGGTGAGGCGCGTGGGCACTGACCTCGGCTGATGCGCTGCTTCTCCCCCGACAGGATGCCGGGGCTGTCGATGATGCTGATGCTCTTCAGGACCTGATTGGGCAGCTGGGAGCACATGAATCTGGAAGAAAGGATCACAGTGGGGTCAGAGCTGCACTGTAGAGTGTTCTAACAATGAAGCTCCTTGCCTTTCCGGGCTACCGACACGGTCTGCTGCATGGCGGGGGCTTGCAGGGGTTGACGGGACCTCCACTGGTGCTGCTGTCACAGGGCAGGGACGGGAGGGGCCCTGGCACGTGCAGCTAGCTGCCACCAGCTCTTTACTGCTCATTGTGGTTTTCACCAACATTTACTGAACACTTAGGTATTTTACAACATCATCTTGTTTGCTCCTCACGTTAACCTCAGAGGAAGAAACTACTGTTAACCTCAGAGAGGTTCAGTGACCTGCTCAGGGTCACTCAGAGCTGGGCCTTAAACCCAGTCAGCCTGACCCCAGACCCTGTCAACCTCACCTGCACCTCCTCCATGCTGCTCCTGGGCCAAGTGACCCGCACTTCTCCTCCCGGGGGCTCCTATGCCAGCCCCTGCCCAATCCCTGAAGTGATCTCGGAGGTACGGGGGCCTGTTTTCACTGTTGGACCCTAAGAACTCAGCACCCAGCCTGGCACTGGCTATGGCTTTAGGCTCAGGGTACGGCAGGCACCTGGGGCAACCCCCCAAATCCTCCAGGTGCTTATGAGTCCTAGGGGTGCTCTATGAGTGGACAATGGGGCAGGGCTAGGGAGGGCGCTGGCCAAGCTTCTCCGAGCCTCCTTCCCTGTTCATCGCTTCCCCCCTTCCCCTTCTGCTCTGCCTCCTGGGGATCTGGGCGGCTACCCTGGCTTGGGCCTCACAGAGGTGGAGGGGAGAGGCAAGAGAGCTGTGGCCTGCGGATCGGCAGACTGGGGTCAGGGTTCGTTCAGCCTTTGCCAACAAAGTGCAGTGGGACCTTGGACAAGGACTTCCCCACTCCGGGCCTCAGTTTCCTCACGTATAAATGCAGCACCTGGGCCAGGAGCTGGTGTCTTTTTAGCTCTCCCACTATCTGACTGTAGAGGAACAGAGGGAAGGGCTTTGTTCTCCACCCCAGGCAGCGGATCCCGAGGTGGACCTTTTTTAGGCACTGTGTATGTTTTAAGGTGGAGCCTGCATAGGAAAAGGAAGCCCCCCCTTTTCCTACATTGTCAACGCTAACGTCTCCATCTGTGTGGGCAGAAAGCTTGAAAAGCCTTGGTGAAAGCTCAATTCTTCCATTCAGTGGGACTGGTGGGATAACTCAGAAAGCAAACATGCTGGGAATGCAGGACCGGGCGGACGGCACACTGGGCAGGGCGGGGGCTGGGGAGCAGCCCTGAGCTTTTGCTGTGACTACTGACCTTTCAAGACAACCTTTTCTGAAGGTGCTCAGGACAAGTTTCTCATACCCTAGATTTTCAAGTCAGCTCAGGATGATGTAGGAAAGACATGATCATTTTGTAGCTAGAAAAGTTGAAGCACAAAGCAGCTATGACATCTCGAGGTCATGGGACTGGCGCATGGCTGGCCTGAGGACGCAGCCTAGCAGTTCCCATGTCAGTTGAGTAGACTCAACCGATAAAGTTAAAAACCTCCTAACATGAAAAATAAAGGGTCAAGTTAATTTAAGAGAAGCCCCTCCCACCCCCTCCACATTTACATGCATCCCACCGCCCACCACTCACAGAGAACCGTGAAGACAAAGTGCTCTCACGGGGACCACCGAGCGGGCGCTCTCTGTGCGCTCACAGAATAAAACCACACCACGTTCGAGTCTCCAGAGTTGGGGTAGGAATGGAGTTCTGAGCACATCTGTGGTGGACGGCCATTCTAGTCAATAATGATTCGGTCTTTTATCACAGTCCTGTCCTTTCTATCAGATGGCTGGAGACATTCGGCAATCTGAAAAAACTGCACATATATGGAAAAGCATTCCTGGGTGAGGCCGACCTTTTTGCAAAACCACTTAAAACCAATATTTTCGAAACACGAACCCCCTGGATTCTACTGCAAAGTTAACAAAGGGATTAAAAAAATCTATAAACTGTCCACTCCCTCTTGTACAAAGCGAAGACATTTCACCACTCCCACGGCTCCTGACACATCGGCAGGGCGCAGTGTCCGAGCCGGGAAACCAGATGCAGCCAGAGTGGCGCAGTTCCCACACAACAAATAAGGGAGCAGACTGCGGGCTGGCCGGTGGGTGGAGAGGGGGGAACTGCAGAAAAAAGGAGGAGAAAACGGGAGAGAGAGGGGAGACAGGGATGAGGAGGAGACTAACATTCTAATTCAAGGAGGGAGGGAAGTGAAGGAAGGGGGGAGAGGGGGAGGGGGAAGCAAAGGGAGCTCTCGGGGATGCCGGAGAGGGAGTGGCTGGGCCTGTGTGCGAGGATATTCGGAAGGGGTTGGGGTGGGGTTGGGGAACGCAGAGCGCAAGTCATAGACCCCGGGGGTCAGGGCCACACACGTGCATTTTCTTAAATAACTGTAATCAGAAAAGAACCCGAATGCAATGCTGTTGAAGCAAACCTGTCTTACTTTCAGGCTCTAAGAAAGGAAGGTAAAAAGCAAGGTGATTGGTCAGGTAGGCCAGTCAGCCGTGGTCAGGCTTCTGTGTGTCTGCTGAAACATTTCTAAGGCCAGATTCGCTGTCCCGGGGTGGATTTCCTCCTCCTTCCTGGAGTGACTAACACGAAGTGTGGCCATGCCTTGCCTCCTGCATTTCACATGAAATATGCACACGTGCGCTAAGCTAGGGGGCCTCACATAAGCTTTTATAAAGGGTCTCCCTCACCCAGGGCTGACCTGATGCATTTTATTTCCTGATGGAAGGAGGGCAGGAGAGGGCCAAGCCCTACTCTGGACCCCCGTTACCTGTCACCCCACAACACAGGCAGGCTCAGGGGTGGCAGGGAGCCGGTAGGTAAAGGAACGGTCTGGGTTGTAAGGCCTGAGGCCAGCAGCTGGGGGCCCAGTGGCTGGGGGCCCAGTGGGACAGAACGACAGGGGGTCAGAGGGTTAGGGTTCCTAAAACTGCCTCCAAACACTGACACCCCAATTCACAGATCAACACTTTAAAAGAACTAGGCGTCACCTTCACACTGCTTTTGATTCTCAAACAGTGCAGTGATATCTAGTAGCTAACTCACACAGTCCCCACCACAGCCTCAGAAGTAAGGGCTCTGTGTTATTTTGCAGAGCCTGGGCCACAGAGGGGTCGCGGGCCGGTGAGTGATGAGCTGCCGGGATGCTAGCCTCACAGCTCTGATTCTAAAGCCCAGGTTCGCACCGACTAGGCTGCCCCTGCCCTTCCATGCGCTCGAACTACAGCTGTGTTCCCTTGTCACACAGACGGCCACATCCTAAAACAAGAGTGCCGCGCCGCTGTCCTGAACTCCCCACCCAGAGGCCTGCAGGTGACTCCTCAGCCCCGTTGGCGGAGGGTGGAGCAGTAAACAGGAGGGAGAAGACCCAGGCTCGGGTCGTCTTCCTTGCTCACAAACCCTATGACCTCCTGTCATTCCCTGGGCAATTCTGAGGACTCCCAGGTTGTCATCAGGTTCAAGCACCTAAGCCTCAATGGAGAGAGTATGGAGCTATTTAAAAGCATCTCCTCTACCTGCTCACGTTACTGATAAGAGTTAGACCACAGAGATTACATGATTTCCAATTCATATAGTAAATACTGCACAACATACAAAAAGACTTTGACAACTAACCTAGAATAATTTTATATGGCCTTATCATATATGGCAGATCTAACCTTCCTCTGCCCAGGAGGAATTTATTTTAAATCCACATTATAGCCCTGGTTGGTGTGGCTCAGTGGTTTGAGCCCTGGCCTGTGAACCAGAGGGTTGCTGGTTCAATCCCAGTCAGGACACATGCCTGGGTTGAGGGCTGGGTCCCCAATAGGGGGCACACAAGAGGCAACCACACATTCTCTCCCTCTCTTTCTCTCTCCCTTCCCCTCTGTCTAAAAATAAATAAATAAAATTGTAAAAAATGAATAAATCCACACTATAAAAGCCCAGGTTACCACTAGACCTTACGGAATTACCACTTTCACAAGTAAAAGATGGGTGAGTACTGGCAGTCTCATGTGGTCCAACCTCAATATGTATTTCTGTAAAGGAAGTCTCACTGTCCTGGGGGAAGGAGGAGGCCGGGTGCAGTGCGCCTGTCCGTGCCAGTGCTGGAAGGTCTACCTGAGCCCTGGCGGGAAAGCTGGCTTTCTGGAAGGTCAGGACCAGCACTGGACAGGCAGCTGCCCATAAAGAACAACAGTGTCATGACCTAGGGGCCACCACAATCCTGAGGTGACAGACTGATGGGAAGAGCTTCAGAGAGTTTATTACGGATAAGCATAGCACACACACACACACACAAAAACAATTAATGACTCAGATTAAAAATTTTGACGGTGAATCAAGAATGATTCTTGGCAAGAGCCCATTTCCCTTGATTTCTGCAGCTGAAGTAGCTGATGGAGCCAGCATGTGTCTGGACTGATGCTGGATCTTTGTATTAAGTCAGTTTTAAAAAAATTCCCAGTGATACCAAGTGACAATGTAATACTCATAATCTAAAAAAATCTATTTTATGAAGCCTCATTTAATTACAAACACAGAGGTAACAGCGTGTAAGTCCAAAAACACATATATGCATTCTATTATTGCTAAATTATTACACCAGGGTAAGACAGTATTTTTTATCACCACCATCCTCAGGCCTGGCTAAGATGACAGGCACACTGAGAGTACTGTTCAGATTCCTTCAGTTTAAAAGGAAGTCTCAGAACTTAATCCCTAAGGCCAATGGTTAAAGTTATTTTTTAAAGAAATCGAGGCAATAAAGTAGTAAATGAAATTAAGAATTTCTTTTGTGGAAGACTATAGTTTAACATTATACTTTATGCTAAACTAAAACAATGTTTGTAGTTATCTGAATTTGAGAAAAAGACTAACATTTTTGGAAAAGTAGATCAAGGGAAAAGCATCATATCCAATTCAAAAGCAGCCTGAAAGGGAGAGATGCCGATTCCCGGCCCGTTCCAGCGGACCAGACAGAGCCCACTGGTGTCCGTCTCCCAGGGCTCGCGGTCCCAGGGTGCTGCTGGCACGTCCATTTCTTCCTCTGTGACGGGGAACTCTCTCCTGCTGACAGACTCTGTAACCTCAATAACCACACTCCCATGCGGCAACTCCGAGACAGGCCCGCCTGCGGAATTCCTCATGGACGTAGAGCAGCGTGGCAACGCTGCAGAGTGCCGCATCGGAGCCGCTCCCACAGAGCTCTTTTTGTTCTAGACTCTCCTCCTGTTTTTGTCCTTCAAGTACGGGATTTCTACAATGTGAAGCTGCCTTTGGGGGAATTTATCTTCATTTCCCAAAAATGCACTGTTGTCCTGGCCTTTGTGGGTCGGTTGGTTGGAGCATCCTCCTGTGACCAAGGGATCGTGGATTTGATTCCTGGTCAAAGCACATACCCGAGTTGTGGGTTCAATCCCCAGTCGGTGCATTTGGGAGGCAGCCAATTGATGTTCCTCTTACTCTCTCACATAAGAATACAATAAATCTTTTAAAAAGTGCACTGTAGACTCTCTGTTACTTTCTTAGGATTGAAACTCAGGATCCACTGATTTGGTTAATGCTTTGGCATGGGTGGCACCCTCCAGGTGCCATCTGGCATCACCTTGGGAAGTGCGAAATGCTTTTAAAAAGGCTGCTGCAGGCAGATGCCCAAGCCAGTGCCCTGCAAAGAGGGGCCAGGAACCCACCCCGTGGGTGACACGGTTGCTCAGTGGGGGAGGGGAGTTCTCCACAGCAGGCGGACAATTCTCTTTTCTATTAAGTATTGCATTTTGACCTCATTCCTAGAAAGTATGATACGTCAAAAGAAGTTGGTCTGCCTTTGGAGGGAACCTGCTGATATTCTTGCAAGGATGCTAAAATTACACTCGCTCATTTGAGCGCTGGACACTAACGGACTCTGCCTAAGTCCTGGGGTGAGACGGCAGCATTTTCGTCTCGGTGGGCTATATTAAGAATAGCCTTAATAGTTAGATGGGGGGAAGGAAGCAATGATTTTCAGTCTAATCATGATATCACTGGGCAGCTCAGGACAGTTGTCACTAGCAGGACGCTGGGCCGGACGGCCTGGGTTCTAATCCTAGCGCTGCCACTTAGCTGAGTGACGCTGTGGAAGTTACATCACCTCTCTATGCAGCAGTTCCTCCTCTCTGTGTGGGGATGATGGTAGCACCTAGTCACAGGGTTTCTGTGAGGGTTTAGAGCTAATATACAGTTAGAACAGTATCTGATACAGTACATGCCATATAATTATTTGCTATTATTTCTTTTATGTATTCTGAATTCAGTTAACAACACTTGAATATATAATGCATGGATTTTCAGCAAGTTTTCAATCCTGAGACAATGAACCTCGCCATTCAAAATCTTTCCTAAATGCTTCATTTTCATATTCATCTGCTAAATGTTTGGGATTTGAAAAAAAAAAGCCTGTTGGGAAAGTAAATCACCTGTTGGAATTAAACAAGCTGAGAGCCACTCCTTCTGGTTTGTCCGTTGTGAACATGGACTCATAGAATGAGACCCTGAAAAACGGCCCAGCTCACTGCTTTTTCAAGCCCCTGTCAGGCAAACAGATAGTGAGTCTAAGGGCTGCGGTGACGAAACCACAGGACTCCAGGCCGCTCCACGGAGAAGGGTGCTGTGCCCCATACTTCCTTCCAGGGCCAGTCCGGGGCCCGGAAGCCTGGCTCCTGCCTGCCCTGTGACCATGGCTTCCTGGGAGGGCCCGCTGTGGGGGAGCTTCTTGTCCCACTTCCCGTCCAGTGTGGGCCACTCTTTCCTGGTCCTTCCTGAGAGACCTTCTGTGGTTCCCCTACCTGGGCTCGATCGACCCCCACTTCTCCCACCAGGAGATGCTCTGGTGCCAGCCAACGATGCTCTGGAGTTGAGGAGTGAACTCCAAATCGCTGTCAGCAACAAGAGGAGATTTCTCTGTGGCTCCCTGTGCATCACCAGCACCGTTCTGTCTATCTTACTGCCAGGCTCCCTCCCTGCTGTGTGCATGCTTTCTCTGATCTGCAATCGCAGCATGAAAAGGTCCTTAAAGGAGAGTATGGATCCCTAGAGAGTTCAGAAACCTCCCTAGAGGTTTCCCAGAAGGCACCCGTGGAGGTTGCCTGGGCCACTGTGGGCGGAGCCACCACACACACCCAGGGACACCATTCATTCCACAGCCCTTGTCAACGGTGCCCCCTGGAGTTGTGCGATGAGATGCCTCCGCCTTGGGGCAACAGCAGTCAGCTGGGAGGATGTACTCCTATTTTTTATGAAAATCTAAATAGGAGAAGGGCAGTTTAAGTCTCTTGTCTGTCAGCTCTAGTCCCATCTCTCCCTAAAGGGGTTTAGATGACCCCACCCTGTCCCCAAAGCTCCCACAGCCCTCAGCCTCAAACCAACCAGTCCAAAGCAGTAGACTCAGAAAAGAGGGAATGAGGGGAGAAGGGAACAACAGGGGGTGGGGAGAGAAATATGTTTAAAATAAAAGGCTAGGCAGGGCGAAGAGGTGGAGGGGGAGGGAGGTAAGAGCAGACCACACGAGAAAGGGCAGAGCGGCACCCAGGAGGACCCGCTGGTGTGCTCTCTGCCCTCACCGCCCCCACCCCCATTTCATTGGGAGCTCTGGAGAACGGTTCCGGGGCAGCATACAGGAAATGCATCTCCAGTGAAAACACAGCTCCAGCTATCCTACAACTTCACATCTATAAAATAATGCCTATGTGTGGAAATTAAATTTTTATGTGTTGTTTTGGCTCTATTGCCCCTTCTCTGCTCTAATAAAAAGGAAGCAGCTCAAAGCATGGGGGAGAGAAGCATCAGGGACAGCCAGGGAGGTGAGGTGACCTCTTCTGCAAAAATCAACAGACTAAACCTGGGGGTCCGGTGGACCTCAGGGGTCCTTTGGGCTAAGTGGTGCGTGGGACGCCCTGGCACACTAGGCCTGGGCACTCGCATCTGGCCACCACGTAGCATTGCCAGCGACGTGGAGCTCACATCTTACAAAGCAACTTAAACCATTTCTGTGTAGCTCAAACCACTGGAAATTTATTCCTTGTACTGTGTGGTCTTATAATGTCCAATCCAGGGCCTTGGCCCTGTCCTTTGAAGCCAGTGATCATTTCCTGTGAAAATCTTTCAAATATTTCAATACCATAAGCCTATTCTCTATAACGTCTCTCTTCTAGAACAGACATGCTGTGTTCTTCTGTTTCTGAACCTTTGCATGTAATTGGAAAGAATTCAAAGAAAAGTTTTAAATAACCTGACCAAAGACGGTCAGGTTGCTGGTCCTTACCGATTCAGGAAAGCATTTCCAAAGCGACTGAGTTTTCGAAATGGCTTTTTGGGGTCCACGACTAAAGCATTCCCTGGGGTGCTGCCCTCGGTCTCCCCATACATCACAGCGATGAAGGAGTCGGTGGTGGGCTCCGGGCCGATCCTCATGCCGGGGAAGTCTTGCTCCAGTAAGTACCTGGGAGGGAAGAGAGAGACTGAGTGCGCCGCCCCACGAGTCTGAGAAGTCTGAGAAACAGAGCCAAAGGTCAGTGTGCTTCCTGGGCCTACTGATTTTTAACAGAATCATGTCAAAATCTAGAAATATATGCCCCTCCCCATAAAAGGAGAATGATTTACTCTTTTGCTAATAATGATCTTTTAAAAAAGATTTTATTTATTTTTTTTAAGATTTTATTTATTTATTTTAGACAGAGGAGAAGGAAGAAAGAGAGGGAGAGAAACATGGATTGGTTGCCTCTCGTGCGCCCCCAACTGGGGACTTGGCTCACAACCCAGGCATGTGCCCTGACTGGGAATTGAACTGGAGACCCTCTGGTTTGCAGGCTGGCACTGAGCCACACCAGCCAGGGCTGATTTTTAAAACTTAAAATCTACAGACCTATTTTTTCCTCCCAGTGCAGGAAGCCTAGTGAGGTCGGACATCTTGTAGACTGACTCGACCTTCTTCTAGAAGTGGTCTTTGCTCAGCACAGCAATTCCTGTCTGCGATTCCATTGGTGCAACTGACACCACCCCACAGGAGTGTTCCCAGCCAGCTCCTATGGATCCTGCAGGCCCACTCAGGCCCACTTCTTTTAGGAGAGTGTCCCTGGCCCTCAAGTGTGTTGAGGCAACCTCCGCTGTGGGCCCCAGGCCCCCTGTGACTGGACCCCCCTCTGCTCACATGGGTAAGACACTTCTTTGCTTGTTCCTCCCAGGCAGGCAGGCCCACGTCTGTGACACATGCGTATCCCCAGCACCGTGCCTGCCCACTGAGGGCACTCCGTGTACTGAACGAAATGATAAACCCTCTCCCTCCTTGTCACTGACAGCCTGTGGGGCTGGCACATCATACCTTGTACACTTGCAGCTCCCGAGCTCCTGGAGGCTGTAGCCATGGAAGACAATTTCTAAATAATTCAGTAGCAACAGGGGCTGCCATGAGGTTGGAGGTGAAAGGGGGAACTCAGACTACATATCACCAGGGCCCTTTGTGCAAAATGGAAAAAGATGCCTTTTCTTCTAGGCAGACACAGCCCTGTGCCAGGGCTCACAGCTTGGCAAGGAGGACTCTAGCTGGATTTGACCCCCCACCTGTCCCTTTGCCCAGGGGCCCTCATGTAGTTAACCTGCACAACTGTATACAGTGGCCCTAGCAAATGTCATTGAGGATTCTCATTCAGTGGGCTGAGGAGACCAACTGATGTGACACAGGCCCAGGCCTGGCTCAATGACTTGCTGGGTGGGGCAAGTCTACTGTTTATGGGAACTGGTTGAGCCCTAACACAGCTCTCTCCACCCCTGACCCGCACTTCATTCAGCTGAAGCCACTTAGAGTCCTTCCCTCCCTCCCTGCTCAAGATTCCCTCCTTTCCATGACGCAGGGGGCCGGGCTGGATTGCTAGTTGGTTGGAGAGTCGTCCTACCCACCATAAAGGGTATGGGTTCGCTCCCTGGTCAGGCACGTGCGTGGGTTGCACGTTTGATTTCCCATCAGGGAGCGTTAGGAGGGCAACCCATCGATGTTTCTCTCTCCCTTCCCCTCTTTCTAAAATCAATAAAACATATCTTTGGGTGAGGAATTTTTAAAAACCTTTAAAATAGAGGTAATTTTACTTTTTGAAATCTACCCTTAGGAAAAATCCTAGATGCATGAGAAAGATTTCTGCATGAAGATGTCCATTGCAGCATTATCTATAACAGCAAAACATCAGAAAAAAATTATGTCCTCTTTCCCAGAGCTCTTATTCCCTTTATCCTAATACAAAATGTACTTGTTTATTATTGCATTATTATTCCCTGTCTCCCCTGGTAGAGTGTAAGCCACAGAAAGTAGGGCTTTTGTCTCTCCTGTTCACTAATGCTTCCCACGTGCTCAGAACCATCTCGGGCACCTGGCTGAGAGGGCCGGTAAGCACTCAGGGACGAAGCAGCCTCTGCAGTCTGCCTGCCGCCCCCACCCCCCTCTCATTTCTCTGCTCACAGCGTGCATCAGTATCTGAAATCATCTCATGTGACTGTCGCAGGATGTTAGGAACATTGAAAGAGAGGACACTTGCCTGCGGCTCACCACGCTATCCCAGCATCTAACAGTGTCTGGCACATAGTAGGTGCAGAACCAGTATCTGTGGACTCACTGACTCTCTGTGCCCTTGTTCAGGTGGTCATCAGGCTGTGGCCTCCCTCCCTCCCCTGCCTCCTCGTCACACCTCGTTTGGGCCCTGGTCACTCTGTACTTCCCAGCAGCTCCCAGCCTCCCTCTCCCCCACTTGCCCCTGGAGAGCAGACTCTTTCTAAAGCAGCACTCCAACAGCCCCCTCCTTCCCAGGTCACTTCCACGTGGGAACCCTCACGAGCTACCCCTTGCAGTCTGGCTCTTGCTCCTCCCCTACAGTGGACCTTTCCTTCCTTTTTTCTTTTTAAATTCTCACATGAGGATAAGTTTATTGATTTTAGAGAGAGAGGAAGGGAGGGAGCAGAGAAAAAGATGGGAGAGAGAACACTGATCAGCTGCCTCCTGTGTGCGCCCCAACTAGACGGAACCTGCAAGTAGGTTTCCTGACCAGGAATCGAACCCTCAACCTTTTGGTATACGGGACAGCTGAGCTACCCAGCCAGGGCTCTTCCCTTTTTGACCAGCCTCTTCTAGGCCTGGAATTCTTGCCCCCACCTTCCCTCACTTCATTTCCTCCATCTGGTGGGGAACCATGTCTCACGATTTCTACTATCTATCCTACACTCTTCAAGCCGCTTTGCCTTCCTCAGGGCAGCCCTCCCATCACTCCAGGACCTTTCTCACCCCCCACCCCACACCCCCGCCTCACCGTCTCCCGAACCCTTCATGGAACACTTAGTATTGGTGTTGCTGCTGGGCCGATAGGCTGTCATTTCCTGCAGGGCACATTCCACACTCTCAGAACCTCGGAGCCTGTTAGGGACCATTTGGCTCAACCCCGTGTCTGTGCTTGTGAAGAGCCTGAGGGTGGGGGCAGGAGCGTGACCTGCCGCTGGTCAAACTCGCTGCTGGCCCCGCAGGACTGGAACCTGGAGCTCTCCCCTCGTGGGTCGAGGCTTTTGCTCTAGGCTCAGCCCCGCAGCCTTGGGGTGCCCCACACCCCCAGCTTCTGGTCCCCTAAGTAAGACCTGTCAGACACATGAGTTAATATATGGCATGCTACGCTGACTGCCCAGAAGAGTTTTTACAATGTGTGACGGTGAAACTCAGACACGCTCACGTCATGCTGCTGGGCAGGCATGCACAAGTCACATGCAGTGAGACAGGGTCTGACGCGAGCCCAGTGAGAATGAAGTGAAATGAGGTTCGAAACTGGCAACTTGAATGAAGAGAGTCTGAGCAGATCCCGAGGTGTGAGGCTAGAAAATGGGTTGCCCGCACTGCCCCACACATGAGGCTACTCGATTGTGTTAAACTTTTTTTTTTTTTGACACCTCAGAGGCTTTCTCAAAGCCCTGAGTTCCAAGGACTTTGTGGTGTTATCTGTGATAACAAAAATTCAAAGGAACAAGAGGCCAAAGGAAGCCCATGGAAAGGAGCCCACTGCGGTTCAGAGCCACAGGCCCCCCGCACCAGCATCCTGTGCGTTACACTGGATTTCGTCCCTGGCTCCACCTTGCACTCCTTTTCCTGTGTTCTCAAGGAGACTGCCAATTCCAGCGGTGATTGCTCCCAGAACTCGAGCCAAGCCATCAGTGCAAAAAGGGACAGACATTTGGATTCCAGGCAGCTGGGAGGAGTGGGTGTGGGAGGACGGGAGTCCGGGCATCTCCTTGCCTCTCTGCCGAAGGCCATGGTTCAGCTTCGTCCTCATGGCTCCTGGACACGTGGGCTGCCAGGTTCGGCTGAGGCCCAGGGAGCTGCTGTCGTGCAAGGGGGTATGTGGGCAGTATCTTTTTTCTTCCGCTGCTTAGGCTAGAATTGTTTTTTTAACTTCATAGAAAAAAAAGTCACTGTGACAAGAAGAAAAAATCTTCAAGAGATAAAAAGTCCCTCAACACACCCAAGCAGCATCTTCTCAAAGGTGGACTTAACTAGAACACAAATGAACCATCAAACTACAAGAGGCACATTACTCCAAACTTCTAGCTGCAAATTTTGTCTCCCCTGACTATGCATTTCCCCTGACTATGCTTACACTTATTCCATCCTAAATACCTGATGGGATAAGCACTATTTTTGTCTCCATTTAAAGATGAGAAAACTATGGCTGAAATAGATTAAGTGGTCAATTAGGACAGGGGTCCCCAACCTCCCGCCTCCCCCTGTGGACGGCACTCGCATCACCGCCCAAGCTCCACCTCCTGTCTGCCCCCACCCCACTCAGGCCCGTGGAAAAACCGGCTTCCACGAAACCGGTCCCTGGTGCCAAAAAGGTTGGGGACCGCCGGATTAGAACACAGGATTTCTTACTCGTCCTGTGAGAACACTACCCTGCCCTGAGTCACAGCCTGAGAAGCGGAGTCAGTCTCCAACAGGAGCGTTTGCAGGAATGCATTCTATGAGTAATAAGTACACAAATCTAAGGCTTGTTAGTAGCATTCAATAGTTAAGTGAGCACTCTAAAAGTAATATGGCACCTATATTTGGGGTGTACTATGAGAGAAATCCAGAGAAATGGCTTATGTAATGATAAGTGGATTTTTCAAAAAGTTTGTGTATACGCTGGCATCTCTGCTTAGATTTGGGGGGTCCACTTCACTGCTACGGCCTGGGACAGTTTTTAAAGTGCATTAAACTGACCCCAATGATCATTTTATTCCTTTGGGTATCCACCAGGCTTTAAACCACATCGATGTGAAAGAAATAAAGTACAACTTTTGAGTTCAATGATGAAGCAGTTTTATTTCCTTATTTTTAAATACTCGGCTATAAGTTTAAATAAATAAGCTCAGTTTAAGTGTTGGACAGTTTTACATGTGTTTATTTGTAATACTTGACCCACTGTTTCACTAGGAGAGAGAATGAAAAGGGTTAGTCCTTCAACTCTGATTTTTCGGAAATCTGGAAATGATGTTTTGTTTTTTTTTAATCCTCATCCAAGGATATATTTATTGATTTTAGAGAGAGAGGAAGGGGAAGGCGGGGGGTTGGGGGAGAGGGAGGGGGAGAAAGGGAGAGAAAGAGAGAGAGGGAGAGAACACCGATCGGTTACCTCCCATATGTGCCCCAACCAGGGACCAGCCCGCAACATTTGGGTGTACGGGAAGACACTGAACCAGCTGAGCCACCCAAACGGGGCTGGAAACGATGTTTTTAAAGCAGTTTCCTTTGTTTATCCTCATGTTTAGTACCAAGAAATGGAAGTAGGAGGAGAGTCAAACATCTACTACCACAAACAACTTACAAAATGGTCCAGAAAATGCAAGTTAGTGCTACCACCAGCTCTACTCCTAGACCCTTCCAATCAACAGATTATTACGAAACTGCGAATGCTTATTCAGAATACATCATATCTGAAACTGCTGACCTACTACCGGAACATTATTAACCATATTCCAATATTCACATGGTTTTGGAATTTGCTGGGTGAAGTCTTTTCACATCTCTGTTTCCCTGCTATGGGTGGAATGTCAGCCACACGGGGCTGGGAAGTGCTGAACGCTGTCTCACCCGTGCTGCTCCCTGTAGCTGCGCCCCTCCACCTTCCATGCTGTTCTGGAAGGAGGGAGGAAGAATGGGAAAGGAGGAAGAAAGGGAGAAGAAGTTTACTGGACTCAAGGGCATCATGCTTTCTAACTTCTTAGAGCCTTGTTTGATTTTCTAGTCATCCACTCATTTCCTCATACAATGAAGATCTATTAAGTGTTTTCTATGTTATGACTTGTAGTTTGTGGATCTTCGCGTAGACTCTGGGTTGACCTGGGAGTGCCGTACGCTGCGTGAGAGGCTGCAGAACACAGCACTTCCCACAGTTACTTGACTAGAGAACACTTTTTTTTTTTGAACACCTGTTTACAACCTCCCAGAACTGTATATCCACAGAACACAGGTTAGAGGAAAAAGTAAAAAGGCATTTAACAAAATTCAACATCCATCCTAATTTTTTCAAAAACAATTCTTTTAAAATTAGCAATAGATAATTTCTTAATGTGGTTAGTTTATAAGATATTAAATCAATGGCCAACATCATATTTTAAAGTGAAACAACAAAGGCATTATTATTAAAATTAGAAGCTTCATCTGAACACGCACTTCCCAATACAATAAAACATGACACAGAAGAAGAAACACAGTAACCACAAATGTAATGGATATACTTGTCTACCTCGAAAACCCAAGAGAATCTAACGAACAGCTGTTGGAATCACCTGACTCAAATGAACAGATACAAAATGAAAATGTAAAAACAATCAGTAGCTATCTTAACATGCTAGCAATACCTATCTAGAAAATATAAAGGAAAGAATCTGATTCATAAAGCAATGGGACACAAAATACCTAAGGGCAACAGTAATGTGAGCATTCACCACTAGTGTGAGTGAACCAGCCACTCCTCCGGGACACAGAGAAGGTCTGAGCAAGACCAGCGCGGAGTTCCTGCTTGGGAAGAGCGGGTGGCGAGATGGGATGCAGTGCCAATACCCACGGATCCCAGGGGGAGTTTCTGGGAAGAATCTGATGAAGTAATTTTAAAGTTCCTCTGAAAGAATCGGAGGAAATGATGATTGATAGTATTTGGAAAACAAAGAGAAACAAGACCAAAGAGTCTGTGCTACCATTTACTAAAGAATGTTCTAGAGTGACAAAGTTATTTAGAACATTGAAAGTGACTTAAGACAGTATATAGTATGGGTATAAGAATCTACCAACAGAACAATAGGATGAAAGAGAAAGGTCCCCAAAGATTCCAATATTCCAATATTCTGGGAGGCCCCAGAATCTGTTTGGAAGATCTCCTGGCGATTCTGACCCACAGCCAGATCCAGGAACCACAGCTTTCTCGGTCACAACTTTCTAAGGTTTTGAAAAGTACACTGAATGTGTTTTAGAAGTAAGCTTCTAGATGTGAGTTACAGAGGAGAATTCTGTTATTAAAAAATACCTTTTCTCCCCGACATTTCCCCTAACCCTCAGCACTGCTGCCCCGTGGTGGGCAGCTGACATAACGAGTGGACAAGAGGCCAATCTGCAATGTCTCCCTGAGCTGAACGCTGCCACCAACGCCACACCAAACCGCGTGGAGCCCCTCGCCCTCCTCAGAATCCTTGCTCCGAGTCCTGCCTCTCCTCCGGTTTCTGAAACACCAGCTGCTGCCCCTCTACAGCCCCCTTCCCTCAACTTGTATCCCGTGCTCACCCTGAACCAAACCCCGGAATGCCTGTGACCAGGGCACCACTCCTCCCCTCCGGTGCCCAGCTGCTGCAAGGCGGCTATATTTGGGCCTCGCCTCCCACTCATGCCTCAGCCCGCCCCCACCTGGGTTCCATCACCACCACTTGCTGACTCGCCTCTTGCCAAGGTCACCCAGGCCCCTCATGGCTCATCCACTGGCTCCATTTTAATCCTTTCCTCAGAAGCAGCTGGCACTGCTGACCACGTCCCCTCCTCTCTTTTCCTGGCTTTTGTGGGGGTGCGGGTGGGGTCTGCTGTTTCACCTGTCCAGAATCAACCCCTCTTTTTGATAATGGCACCCTGAGGAGCCACCTCTCCCCACTCTGAGTTCACATGGTTTGGGGGTTGACTACCACCCTCCAGGCATGGGTTATATCCTCCTGACTCTAGGGGTTGGCTCCAGAATGGGCCTGTGGCCAAAGCTGAACCACTGAGACTCGAAACTGAGATGTTTGCTGAAACTTTTGGAGAAGGGATTCTCCTGCTGGAGTTGCTGAGCTGACGGAGTGTGAGTGTGTGAGTCTGGAATTGGAGACAGCCACCTGCTCACTCCGTGAGGGGCAACTCACCCAACTCTCCGAGGAGGAGGCCGCCAACAGGGGGGAGGCGGCAGAGCTGAGACAGTCCTTGGCTGATCGTGCCACTAGGGGTCCCAGGCTAGGCCTGAGGCCAGCACGCCTGGTCTTACCAGTTTCATGAGAAAATCTGTACCTTCTTACTTGTAGCACAAAACATAGTAACTTTTATGGAAGTCAATAATAGAAATGTTTGCTGCTGCTTCTGCATTCTCTCAGTATTTTCCAGAAAGTGATTAGATGGTACATTTCAACAAAATAAAGAAATAAAGAAATACATCGAAAGATAAAGTAATCCAAGAAAGGGTAGTCTCATTCTTTCCCTATGTTCTCTACCTGCAGAGCAGGCTGGGGGACTGAATTTTCTTGTTTTCAGCCTGGGGAGGTAGAACGCATGCGCCCGGAAACTCACTGTACACCGCATCTGAAGGTGCTCTGCTAGCGTCCAGAGACCCTCCGCATTCCTTGGTTCATGGTACATTCCACTCTTAGCCTTTTGTAGCTGAAGCTCTGTCAGCTGCAACCACAAGATCCCTAAGATGGCTCAGAGCCACCCTCCTCCCCTGACGTGACTCCCTCTCTCTGGTGACTTTTCCCCAAGTGTCTCCACAAGCCCCTCTTCCTCTTAGTCCAGACCCTCACGTCTGATCCCCCGTGGACTCCAAACCACTTAAACACAGGTTTAAACCTCAACTCGCAATTACGCCCCCACTCTTCCTCTTCTTAGGTCCCCATCTTGGCGGACGGCTCCTGGTTCTGCCACAAACCTGGGCCTTGTCATCGACACTTTCTCATCCTCACTCCTGGTCTCCTTCGGGCAGCTGACTCTGGCTCACTCCTCAGTGCTCAGCTTTCGGGCTGTATCCTCAGAGAGGACTTGCCCAACCCCCAAGCCTGAATGGGGGGTCCTTCCTATGTCCCCATCCCACCCTGTGCTTCTAGCAGGGGAAACAGCAGGCACCACCTGCACCCCCACAAAAGCCAGGAAAAGAGAGGGGACGTGGTCAGCAGTGCCAGCTGCTTCTGAGGAAAGGATTAAAATGGAGCCAGTGGATGAGCCATGAGGGGCCTGGGTGACCTTGGCAAGAGACGAGTCAGCAAGTGGTGGTGATGGAACCCAGGTGGGGGTGGGTTGAGGCAATATCTCAGATTGGCAAAATGGTATTTGGCACAGGAGACTATGATTTTCAGGGGCTCCGGCACCTGAATGAGGGCGAGAACCACCAAACTGAGCCCATGGTCTTCCTCTAACAGGATCTTTTCTGTGGGTGAATCAGGCTGCCTCCTGTGAGCCTTCCCTTCTCTTTAATAATTGACTCTAGAGTTTATCAAAAGGAATGAGGTAGAGCTTTGTTCTTAAACACGATCTCTTTCTCCCCTTTTCTGAAAACTGGGATGCTTGACTGCTTCCAATTTCCTGATACTTTTCATATTTTTCATAATTTCTTAAAAAAGAAACCAAAAAACAAACAAACACAAAAACCCAACAAACCAACCACAGTTCCTTGATCACAACTACAACTTTTACCTACACCACCTTCCTATCTATCCATCTGTCCAGGTGCATACTGGGCCTGGCCTGTGCAGGCCCCCGAGAGCACCTCACCCTCGGGTCCGACTCCCTCTCAGACATGGCCGGGCTCCCTCTGCCATCTCGAGATCATTGGCTTTGAGGGAAAAGGAGGAAGCGAAATAATAGCTGAGTAGTTCTGCTTTCTGTTCATGTTACAGCAAGAGTCCCTAGCAGTGGGTCTATCACTTCCTGACTCTTTTTCTTGTTCTAAACATGCCTAAAAAGGCTTTTTTAAATTGTGGGAGGCATTTCTGCCTTCTCAGCCCACTCACTTTGCTTCTTAATGCTTCATGCTATCCATAAACTTTCCCACCCTTGCTCCCAGTTCCCGCCAGAACCCGGCCCCTCCCCCTTCCCTATTAACATAGTTTAAATACTATTTAAAGGTTTAAAATACAATTAATCACTTTGCCAAGTATTTTATAGGCAAGCATCACACCTTGACTTCAGTCACTTGAGTGCTGTGAAGAATGAACGTGCTCACACACTGCCAAGAATATACAGGGGAAAAGCCATATGGGGATTGTGTGGTGGTGACTCCCTTTTTCCTCATGCCTACTCCTTAGCTCCTTCATTCTTCTGTTCTTTGAGCTAATTCCATTTATTTTTCTTTTTAATTGATATTTAGAGAAAGAGAGAAAGGGAGAGAGAGAGAGACATTGATTTGTTGTTCCACTTATTTATGCATTCATTGGTTGCTTCTTGCAAGTGCCCTGACTGGGGATCGAACCTGCAGCCTTGGAGTATCAGGACGATGCTCTGACCAACTGAGCTACCTGGCTAAGGCCTCCGCTTTGTTTTGTTTTGTTTTGTTTCTTTCTGGCATTTATTTTATTTAAAATTATTGCACAGAGATGCAGAAATTTCTTTTTCTTTGTTTGCAGACATTTCTTGACCAGCACAAACCGCAGAATTATGAAAGTTAAATAAATCATAGAATGCTTAGTACTGGAAGACAGAACTGTTTTATATTTTTATTGAGATATAATTCATATACCACCCAATTCACCATTGTAAATGGTATAATTCTGTGTTTTTTAGCATATTCACAAAGTTATGCAATTAATACCACTATCTAATTTCAGAACATTTCCATCACCCCGAAAATCAACCCAGTCTCCGTTAGCAGGCACCCTCTCTTCCTTTCACCATGTGGATATCCAATTGTCCCACCATCATTTGTTGAAAAGAATATTCTTTCCCCCAGTGAATTGTGTTGGAACCCTTATAAAAACGAATTTGCCATGGATGTGTGAGTTTATTTTCAGACTCTCAATTCTACTCAACCGATGGATACTCCTCTCCTCCTGCCAGCACCGCACCCTTGTTTACTGGAGCTGTAAAGTCAATTTTGAAACCAGGACTTGGGGGAACTTCAGCTCTGTTCTTTCTCAAGGCTGCTTTGGCTATTCTGGGTCTCATACATTTCCAGGTGAATTTTAGGGTCAGCTTGTCAGTTTCTGTAAAGGAGGCAGGTGGAAATTTGGTCAGGATTGCCCTGAATCTACAGATTACTTTGAGTACTATTGCCATTCTAAGAATATTAAGTCTTCCAAACCATGGACATAGGATATCTTTCCATTCATAAGATTTTCTTTAATTTCTTTCAACAAAGGTTTGTAGTATTTTTTTTTTAAGATTTCATTTATTTACTTTTAGAGAGAGGGGAAGGGAGGGAGCAAGAGGGAGAGAAACGTCAAAAGCACTCCAACCAGGGATGGTCTGCAATGCAGACATGTGCCCTAACCAGGAATCAACCTGGGGACCATTCAGTTTGGGGTATGAAGCCCAACCAACTGAGCCACACCAGTTAGGGTGGTCGTATCAACCTTTTTTTTTTTAAATTAATTTATTTATTTTTAGAGAGAGTGGAAGGGAGGGAGAAAGAGAGGAAGAGAAACATCAATGTGTGGTTGCCTCTGGTTGCCTCCCACACGCCCCGCACTGGGAACCTGGTCCCTCAACCCAGGCATGTGCCCTGACTAGGAACTGAACTGGCGACACTTTGCTTCTCAGTCCAGTGCTCGATCCACCAAGCCACACAGGCCAGGGCAATTTTACTTCTTTCTTGTCTACATGGCTTCTTTTTCTTGCCTTAGTCTCTGACCTTTTAAAACCTGTACAGCTTCTTGAGTGACTTGCCTCTCCTTCCCTCATTAGAAAAAATTTTCTGGGAGAAGGAGATGGGGTGTAGGAGGAAGAGAGTAAATGGGGCTTTTAAAAATCAGAAGTTGGACTTCTGGCCAATATGGAGGTGTAGGTAGACACACTGTGCCTCCTCACACAACCAAAAGAAGGACGACAACAATTTAGAAACAAAAAAAAACAACCAGAACTGACAGAAAATCTAACTGTATGGAAGTCCGACAACCAAGGAGTTAAAGTAGATACATTCATCCAGACCGGTAGGAGGGGCGGAGTCCAGCAGCCAGGCAGAGAGGGGTCAAGGCCAAAAAAGCGGCCTCAGGCAGACCCAGCAAGGCAGCGGATTGTGGAGGGGTGCAGCACACAAGGCTGGTGAACCAGGTGGCCCCACATTTGCGCGCACAGATAAACAAGGCGAAACTGGGGAGTGAGACAGACTGTGCAATGCAGGATGTGTCGGGAAATAAAGCCCCCAAACACCAATCGAAAACACCTGTGGGGATTGAGGTGCTGGGAGAAACTCCCAGCCTCACAGGAGAGTTTGTTAGAGAGACCCACAGGCTCCTAGAATGTACACTAACCCACCCACACAGGAATCAATACCAGAAGGGCCCAGTTTGCTTGTGGGAACCAGGGAAAGTGACTGAAATCCAGCAGAGGGCGGAGCAAGCACCATTGTTCCCTCTTGGACTCCTGCCCCACATACAGCATCACAACCCAGCAATGTGGGATGCCCCGCCTGGGGTGAACACCTAAGGCTCTGCCCCTCACTACATAACAGGTGTGACAAGACAAAAAAAAAAAATAGCCCAAATGAAAGAACAGATCAAAGCTTCAGAAAAAATACAACTAAGTGACCAAGAGATAGCCAACCTATCAGATGCACAGTTCAAAGCACTGGTGATGAGGATGCTCACAGAATTGGTTGAATTTGGTCGCAAATTAGATGCAAAAAATGAAAGCTATGCTAAGTGAAATAAAGGAAAATGTACAGGCAACCAATAGTGATGGGAAGGAAACCAGGACTCAAATCAATGGAGTGGATCAGAAGGAAGAAAGAAACATTCAACCAGAAAAGAATGAAGAAACAAGAATTCAAAAAAATGAGGAGAGGCTTAGGAACCTCCAGGACATCTTTAAATGTTCCAACATCTGAATTATAGGGGTGTCAGCAGGGGAAGAGGAAGAGCAACAAGTGGAAAAGTTATTTGAACACACAATAAAGGAGAACTTCCCAATTCTGGCAAAGGAAATAGACTTCCAGGAAGTCCAGGAAGCTCAGAGAGTCCCAAAGAAGTTGGACCCAAGGAGGAATACACCAAGGCACATCATAATTACATTAGCCAAGGTAAAAATGAAGGAGAGAATCCTAGAAGCAGCAAGAGATAAAGAGACAGTTACCTACAAAGGAGTTCCCATCAGACTGTCAGCTGATTTCTCAAAAGAGACCTTGCAGGCAAGAAGGGGCTGGAAAGAAGTATTCCAAGTCGTGAAAGGCAAGGACCTACATCCCAGATTGCTCTATCCAGCAAAGCTTTCATTTAAAATGGAAGGGCAGATAAAGTGCTTCTCAGATAAGGTCAAGTAAAAGGAGTTCATCATCACCAAGCCCTTATATGAAATGTTAAAGAAGCTTTTCTAAGAAAAAAAAGATAAAAATGTACAGTAAAATGATAGCAAACTCACAATTAATAACAACTATACCTAAAACAAAAACAAACAACTAGAACAGGAACAGAACCACAGAAATGGAGATCACATGGAGGGTTAGCAACAGGGGAGTGGGGGGAGGACAGAGAATAAGTAGCATAGACAGTAGGTAGAAAATAGACAAGGGGAGGGTAAGAATAGTATGGAACATGTAGACGCTAAAGAACTTATGACACATGGACATGAACTAAAGGGGGGAATGTGGGTGGGAGAGGGTGTGCAGGGTGGAGGGGAGTGAAGGGGGGATGGGACAACTGTAATAGTATAATCAATAAAATATATATTTTAAAAAATCAGAAGTGGTAACTGTGTGGTTTGAATTGATTTTCAGTGAGCTTCATATCCTCTCTGTGGAAACGTCGTCCTTCATGGCACCTGAGTCCAGGGATTTTCTGCGGGAAATCTCGGGAATCTGTTTTTCTTCGGTTTTGGACACAGGCCTGCCTGAGCCCAACATCCACCTTTCTGTGGCTGTTACAGAGCCTCAAATGTGATGGCCCTTTTCCCTGTGCTCATCTCTTTTCCTTCTCTGGCCAATTCTTCCTTGCTGGCCAGAGGCAGAACACCAACAGTTCCTCTCATTGCATTCTCTGGCTTCTGGGAAATAAAACTGCCAGGGAGACAACAGGTTTACCAACTGTTCAGCTTCTACCCCAGAGAGACTTTGACAAATATCTTCATCACATCTGAAGCCCCTTCTGGGCCAGTGTTGTGATCCACGTGGGGAGAGCCCACCAAGCCTCTCCTTCCAGTCGTCCTCTCCCTTGCACTTGTGCCTCTCCTAGCAATCTCCCATCGGAAGCAAGCATATTTTATCGACACTCAGGCTCTTTACTCACCCCAGTCCTGGAGTTCTTTTCATTATAACAAGCCACACACACAATTTCCCCACTCTTACCATATTTTAGTGGGGCTCCTAGTTTTCCCGGTTATGGGAAAAAAAGGAAGAGTAAGGTTTCATTAAAAAGGTATGGAATGCACACCAAAGGCCTTGCTGAGTGGCTTTATGATGAGGTAAGTGTCCGTCAGGATCAGTGCAGGCTCTGTTACCAGTAACTTCTTGGGATGTGCAGAAAGCCAGGTGAACAGAATCTATAACTATGTAGACAGGTGCAACCCAAAGCCAAGTATGAGCTTCTAGGGATCGGTGGCTACAAGTATACAACACAGGCACTGAACAGCCTCAGAGAAAAGATAGCCACAGATGCAGGCAGGGTCCAGGATGGTCAGTACCCTAGGCCAACCCTTCTGCTCCCCAGTTACAGTGCAGATCTCTAGAGTGTAGCTGCCCTTTTGTTTTTGTTTTTAAATATATTTATTGATTCCAGAGAGAGAGAGAGAGAGATGAAGGGAGAGAGAGAGAAACATCATTTGGTTGCCTCTTGCACATGCCCCAACCAGGGGTTGAACCCGCAACTTAGGCATCTGTCCTGAGTGGGAATCGAACCCATGACCCTTTGGTAACACTCTAACCAACTGAGGCACACCAGCCAGGGCTGTAGCTGACCTTTTGTTTGGAGCTTTCCTCCCAGGACCCAAATCTCCTCCTCCTATCTCCACTCTGAAACAAAACTCAGGTCCCTGGTGCCTTACCAAGCTTCCTGTCTGCCCTGACTTCCTTCTAACTTCACGGGTCTACTTTGTGCCTGCTACCCAATATCAAAGTCACTGAGGCCAGGGGAGGTCTCAAGAGCAAGTGACTTTCTGACATGGTAACTCCTCCCTCACTCTTGGGTTGCACATAGCTCAGTGCCTACTGAGAAGTGGGCCACTTGGATGGAGTCTCCAAGAGTCAGATCTCAAAAGTCTTAAAACTATCCTTAGCTATACCACAAATCCCACCAAATTATGAAGCAGAGAGAAGAGTGAGAAATAGTATAATGCAATAATAAACTGGAAAAAAATATCAATTCATGTTCCTGTGAATTGTGTTCTCCTGTCTCAGGCTTGCTTATTATCCAGGCTACAGGAGCACAGCATGAGCCACATCACATCCAGGTTGGTGCAGCATCAACAAGCACTCCCTAACCACACAGGCGTAATGAAGCCCCTGTGGCAAAGACAGACGGGGGAACTGCCCGGGGCGCTGTGAACATGCCACCACTAATGTCTGAGATTACTATAATTATAACAATGCTACCTCCTCATCTTTTATCTGTATATTTCAAAAGGTCTACCTCCCACTCTTGTACAAATTGCTCGTAACACCTCATTATCCCCTATACTTAAAAACTTGCTAGTATTATTGAGGCCTTAAATGTATTGTCATCTTTCAAGATACCAGTTACTGTAAAATTTCTATGATTCATTTTGGGTGTCTGAGGTGACATATTTAATATTATTATCAACATATTAATGAGCACCAAAAAAGCAATTTTAAAATTATTTTCTTCAGTTTTCCTTCACATTTAAGTTACTGTCTAGACCAGTGATTTTCAACCTTTTCCATCTCATGACACACATAAACTAATTACTAAACTTTTGCAGCACACCAGAAAACATTATCTTTTTTTCCCAGTCTGACAAAAAAAAATAAGTATAATTTTGATTCATTCACACCAGACAGCTATTGTTGGGTTGGCTATTGTTATTTTTTTATTTGATAATTCAAGGGAAAGGAGGTCAGTGTCCCTGACTAAATAGTCAGGTATTGCCTGTTTTAAAAATTCCTGTTGAACACCAGGATACCACAGCACACCAGTTGAAAATCGCTGGTCTGGAAATACATTTCAATATAGTATATTTGCTTTGCTAAATTCATTCATAGAGTATATGAAGGCCTGGATTGAACATATTTCCTGTAGTGACAACTACTTTATTTGTAGGAACTATTTAGGTCACTGTAGTGGAGAAAAAGAGGCCACTACTTAATAGAAATGGCATGTATCCAAATATAGATACAGTTTTCTGAACACCTGTTGAACATCAATGATGAAGAGATTGTTGTAATTTCCAAAACCCTGGACCAAAACCTTAAATGAACAGTTACTTTGTTTTAACTGACAAAGGGGTTTAACCCAGGAAAACAAGTTTCCCAACCAAAGAATGGAAAGTCTTAATGCCAGCAGCTTTAGAAGTAAAATAGCCTCTTCGAAAACCTGTCTCAGTGTCTATTAATTTCCCATCAAAAGTCACTTCTGAGGAAGCGATGTTATTTGAAACTTAGGGCACACACAGTAATTGTTTGCTTTTGGAGGCACAGTGGGCATGCAAATATTTTTAGTTGTCAAAGGTGAACCAGGAGGGAATGACCCGCCTAAGAAATGGAAACTAAGGAGTAGTAATATGACGCTCCCCCTTAGTTCCATTGGGTGCGGTTTGCTACACGCAGCTTACTTCCTATGGCAGGATAAAGGTGAGGCGGTGCAAGAGTTGAAAGAAGGTGGCCTCTCTAACCCTACCCCCACCACTGTGGTGGGGGTGGCCGGCCACCTCAAGGGCAGAGGCACGGACAATACCCTCTATTGTTGCCATTCATTCATTCATTCATTCATTCTGATCCACGCACTGTGCTACAGGCTTAACTCTCCAACTATGACTCACTAGACCATTCCGATACCCCGGCCACCACTGTCCCCATTTCCAGCCCTAGGCCTCACTCGCTCATCAAGAAGATGCTTATTATAGACTCCCTCTCCCGGGTTCCCAGGCCAGGGTGCCAGGATAAAAAGCCGGTCACGCCAGTGCCTTTCTAAAAGGAAGGAAGGAGGGTTCGAAGTACGCGGAGAAGGGGTTCTGGGGACCATCCTGCCCGCGTGAGAAGAGCGGGCCCCTACTCGGGCGACCGCGCCCTGGGGCGGGGCTGTGCTCACCACGTTCGGACGGGGAACCTGAGGTCACTTAAATGGTGCAGGCGAGGGGGTTCTGTGAAAGAGGAAGTGGGCGCTGCAGGAAGCCCAAGGGCAGCGGGAGGCTAGAGATTACTCGCGTACACGTGCAGAGGACCGCCTCCATCTAGGTGGTGGGGGGGCAAGGGTCCAGGCAGGGATTAGGAGGGGGCGGGTTACCTGATGAAAGTGGTCTTGCCCGTGCTGTACTGGCCCACCAGAAGGATCATGGGCTTGTTATCGAAGTCCGCGTCCTCCAGCGCAGGCGAGTGGAACTCGTGGAAGCGGTACGCCTCCTCCAGTGGCAGCACCTTGCGCAGGTAGAGGGAACGTAGGCCGCCTGTCACCGTTTGCACGGCGTCCGCGCCGCCCGCGCGCTCGCGCCCGCCTGCCTGCCGCCCCATCCAGCTGAACATCTTGCCCTAGGTCCGCGCGTCCTCCGGTCCTCGACCGCGCTCGCACCCAACTCCAAGGTTCGACCCTCCCTGGCTTGTACTCAGCTGTCCCAGCTGCGCTCTCCGCCACTCGAGCTGGCCCCGCCTCAACGCCGGTGCAACCAATCTCCAATCACAACGTCACGAGCTCTCGTTCACTATTCAAAAGAGCTTTCTCAACTCCTTCCTCATTGGGTCGCTGCCAGCGCGTGTAGATGTGTCAGCCAATGGAGAGGAGGTTCTTAATGAATTATTGATGACGGAGTCTGTCTGGAGGACTGGGGCTGGGAGACAGCGTCTCTCCTGCCGGTGACGCACAACCGACATCCGAGGGATCCCTTTGGTCTCTGGGTCTCCACCTCTGGCCAGGTGAGATCGGCTTCCGGACAAGTCTGAGCTGGCAAAAAAAAAAAAAGAAAGAGAAAGAGAAAACAAAACTAAACCCACAAAAAAACAAAAAACCGAACCTCCGGAGGCTGCTTAGTCTCCTGGAATGTTCTCTCCTCCCCGCCCTATAGACGTCGATACAAGAGACAAAAGTTCACGAAGTTGACAGGCAGGTTCTTTCTACCCGCTTGTAGGTTATTGTTACCTTCATTTTTTTTGGTGGAGGCTGACTCACGGACATAACAGACAAAATTTAAAGTAGGGGAAGTAAATGCAATCTACGTGGGTATGTTTCTCTTACCTCAACAAGCTGCCTGCACTAAACTCTGGGTGGATTGAAGGCCCTGTGCCCTTAGCTTTCTTTATTTGACTTTCTGTAAAATTGAAGATTTAGTCATCATTCTCATTGATTACCAGTGTCCATGTAAAAGACTTAATGTTACCTCCCAGCTGTCTCTTTTTCAGTTTAAAAAAACCACTTACCTAAATTGAGATTGGAAGAAATAATCAGCCTTCACTTTGGATGTCCTAGGTTACAGGGTTTATTTGCTTTTTAAAAAATATTTTTCAGTTGTTTTAGAGCATTTCTCAACTGTGGTCCACAGAGCCACCTGCATGAGAATAACCTGAGATGCTTGTTAAAATGCGGATTTGTGGTCCTCACACCAAACTTGCTGAGTTAAAATATTGAGTAGGGATGGAGCTCAACAAGGGCCCCAGGGGCTCTGATGTGTATCCCACAACGGGGGAAATGTGATGCATAGCAGTACTTCTTAAATCTGAGAGAAAGGCAGATTCTGATTCAGTGATTATGGGGTGAGGCCCGAAACTCCCCATTCCTAACAAGCCCCCAGGTGTTGCCAATGCTGCTTGTCCATGCACCATAGTTTGATGCCAAGTCTGTGGTGAAGACAGAGCAGGACTTGGCAGCAAAAGAACTGGGGTTGAACCCTGATGACGTGAATCAACGGCTGTGTGACCTTAAGTGTAATGTCCCCATTCTGCCTTAGTTTCCTTGTTTGTAAAATGGAAACTCCTTTAGAGTTGTCTTGTGGATCACATATTTAGAGGAAGCTAATGATGGAAGGAAAAAGAAAGCCAAGAAAAAAAATAAAACTAGATATTGGCCTCATGTTAAAATAATACAAAGATTGAAATGTAAAAATAAAATGAAACCTACTACAAGAAGGTACAGTTGAAGATTTATAAAATTTTAGAAAAGACTTTCTAAACAAAACTAAAGACAGAAATTATGAAAGAAAAGAGTGATAGATTTGTCAACAAAAATGAAAAAGCTTCACTGTGTTTTAAAACATACATAAAAAACAAACCCATATAAAAATACTCTTACCATGTGACCCAGAAATCGTGTTTTTTGGTACTTAATCAAATAAATTTAAAAGTGAATACATACAATTGCTGTAGAAAACAATAGGGTGGTTCCTCAAAAAATTAAAAATAGAACCACCATATGATCTAGCAATTCCACTTTTGGGTATCTGTCCAAAAGAATTGAAAGAAGGGTCTCTGAGAGATATTGTGTACTCACGCGCATAGCAGTGCCCCTCACAATAGTCAAGAGGGGGAAGCACCCAAGGGTCCACCGACATATGAATAGACAAACAAGATGTGGTATCCTATTATGAAATACTATTCAGCCTTAAAAAGGTAAGGAAATCTGATTGCATACTGCAATCTAGAACCTTAGGACTTTATGTTAAGTGAAATAAGCCAGTCATGAAAAGACAGATAGTGTGTGATTCCACTTACACTAGGGACCTAAGTTAGTTAAGTTTATAAAACAGAAAGTAAATGGTTGTTGCCAGGGGCTGGGAGGAATGTGAAATGGAAACTGTGTTTAATGGGCACAGAGTTTCAGTTTTGTGGAATGAAAAATTCCGGAAACCTGTTGTGCAACAATGTAAATATAGTTAACATTACCGCACTGTACACTTAAAACTGATCAGGATGGCACATTTTGTTAGGCATTTTTTACCAGAAAGTTTTAAAAAGCGAATGTATAGGCTTTTTGTGCTTTTGTAAAACAATAATTAAAATATCCAATGAAAAGATTAGGAGAAGCCCCCAAGTTAGTAATGATCTCTGAGTTGGAATAAGTGATTTTAGTTTCCTTCTTTATGTGCTTTTGAAATTTTGAATTTTACACAATAATCATATTCTTGTTTTATAATCAGAAAAAAAATTATGGAAGAGAAAATTGTATTGTTTTTAACCCTAAAAAAGGAAGAAAGAGAGGAAGGAAGGGAGAGAGAGAGAGAGAGAGAGAGAGAGAGCCAGCTGAGAGTCTGGCCCACAAGATACGCCATCACGTCTTTCCTTCCTTCTCGGTCTCCTTACAGCCGCCGTGTCAGCTTTCTTGTTCTTGTTCTGGCCTCTGTGGAGTGGGAGAGTGACTGATTCTCCCCAGGACAGTGATCTTGCATCCATTTGCAAGTCATGATAGTCTTCTAGTCTTTTTTCATCCTAAACAATCCCAATGTCAGTCACTTTTAAAATCTGCATTCAACTGTTTTTCAGGTTAAATCTTGTTAAAGACAGTTCCATAGGGAATGATATTGTCGCCTGAAATTGTGTTGTATTGAATAATTTTTAAAATAAGTAACTTGGTAACAAGATTCACAACTTTCTTTGCTACATGAAAATTATCATTGTAATTCTTGAGGAAGGTTTTTTTCCACTTCTTCTTGGTAATCTGCTGGTCACAAGGTTTGCTGTAGTCATGTCTGGCATCTTACTCTGATGACTTTAAATTCCAGAGTGGTTAAAGACCTGAGGGACATGTGGTAAGGCGATTAGAGGAGGTACTTTGGCCTGAGAAGAGCCCCCTTCACTCTCAGACAACTTTTCCTTTTTCTGTGGCCACTTATCCAGGTTGCTGCTGCCGCTTGGAGATGCAGTGTTTAGGACATGCAGGTGGAGGTGTCTGGTGGGTACTTGCAGAAAGACTGCCAGTTGTTTACAAATTGTCCTTCTTCAGTAATAGAAACACATAAACTAGGTAAAAGCAAAATTTTCTAGTCTCCCTGCCATTAAGTGTCATCATGAGGCTGAGTTCTGGTTGCTGATAGTTACCCGAGAGTGTGTGGGACTTGCAGGATGTCTCCTCTACAGAGAAAGTTCAATCTTTCTTGCCCCTTCTTCTGTCTTGTAGTCCAGGATATGGATGTGATGGTTGGAGCTCCAGGCCTCATCTTGGACCATGAGGCCAAGGACTGCAGGGATGGGAACCAGAGGGCTGGAAGTAGCAGGACCCCAGGTGGATCAATGAGGTGACACGCCAGCCTTGGACCGCGTCCCTGTGGGTTTCTCTTACATGAATGCATTTAGGTCACTATTTGTCAGGTCTCTGTTCAAGGTTAAGGTAATTCCTAACTAACATGGAATTTGTTACTGGAAATGGAATTTGCAGTAAAAAATCTAAGATGTGACATTTACTTAGTGGAAGAGGGGCAAGGTCAACTTTAAGGATTCAATGATCGCATTATGGGATTTAAAACTTGGCTACACATTTTGTTGACATGTTCCTATCAAGAGATGGGATCTTTATCCCCTACCTTTAAATCTAGGCTGGCTTGTGAATGCTTCTGCCAGTAGAGTACAGTGGCAGTGATGCTATGTGACTTCTGAGCCTGGATCATAATGTTCCATGCAGCTGCCACTGTAACATTTACTTCCTGGAGCCCTGAGCTGCTGTTTAAGAGGGCTGGCTATTCTGAGACCACCACATTGGGAAGAGCACATGAAGGTGCTGTGGCAGACAGTCAATCAAGCTCCACCTGTCCTTCATCCTCCCCAGCCTCTCCTGCCTAGGCACCAGATATGTGAACAAGGTAGCCATCCCTAAGTGGATCCTTTAGCCTCAGCTGTTCTAGACCACAGCCATCTGAGTCCTGACCAGCAGTTCAAGTCATTTGAGCTGAGGCCCCACATGCAGAGCAGATCAGAGGTGTCCTTGCTGCACCCTTTCGAAATTCCTGACCCACAGAACCTGTGGGCATAATCAAATGGTAGCTATTTTTTTATGCCATTATACTTTTGGAAGTTTTATTGCTCAGCCATAGATAACTGAAACAGTTGGTAATTTTTATTATCTTGTTAGGATAAAAGTTTAGTTTTTTTTCCACAGAAAAGAAGTCCAGAGCTAGGCAAACCAGGACTAGTTGGTGTCTTCAAAGTCAGCAAAAGTTCAGGCCCCTTTATTCCTCCTGCTTCCAGGAATGTGGACATGATGGGTGGAGCTCCAGCAGCCATATTGAACCAGAAGGCAAACCTGAGGGTGGCAGAAGCAAGAGCTGAAAGGAGCCTGGGTCTCTGATAAGAAATAAGCTTCTTCTGTCTTGTAATTTTACATCTTTTATGTATGTTAGAAGTAAAGCTAACTGGTGTAGAATTTGAATACATGCATCAAGACCTTAGGAAATCAGTTTGGCTAGAGCTAAAGGTTTCAGAGTTTTAAAAATAAAAGCAGTAGTTGAAGTCCTGGGTGTATATTAGATTGCTTTGGGAGAGTATAGAGCGAGAAGAGAGGAGAGCTAAGGAGAAAATCTCAAGGAATACCAGCATTTAAAGGAGAACAAGGGAGGTGGGGCCAGGGAAAGGGCTTGAAAGTGGGAAGAAATCCAGGACAGAAGGTATCCAGCAAAACTGGTCCCTTCCTTCTAGGGCCAGGTTGGCAGCCCCTAATGATGCCCCTCGCATACACAGCTGATAGGGAACTTTTCTCTGTATTGCAGGGCTCTGTTTCCATGTGTACCACCTACATGGGACCGGAAGGAAGCTCCCTGAAGTACTGGGTGAATTGTTAATCCTTTTTATTGTCCCAGTGCCTACAACAGGGACTGGCACTAGCGGGAGGGCAGTAAGTATTTGCAAGCAGAAGTGAATTGCACTGCTGTTGGCAGGAAGTCACGGGAAGGGAGGGTTTTAGAAAGGAGGGAGTGGTCAGCTGTGCCAGCTGCTGACATCAAGTAAGATGAGGCCTGTAAAGGGCCAGTGCCATTTGACTGAGTGTATCTGGAAACTGGGAGGACACTGGTGACCTTGGGGAAAAGTGTGTTCATGGGGATGCAGAAGCAGAGCACATCTGCTGTGGGCCAGGGTGACTGGGCTGCATGGCAGTGGGGTGTGCTGGCCACCCTCCTGGGAAGGAAAAAGGAGACAGGAGGAGGCACAGTAGGGGAGATGGGAATTTTATTTAACTTTTCTGTTTAATCCTGTTACAGACAGACAGCAGAGAGCCCAGGGAGGGAGCCTCCCTGACCTGTCCAAGACACTGCCCTTGCCCCTCTCAGGACTGATGACACTCTGTCCTTATCCCTTGTGTGGCCCCTACTCATTTTCCTGCTCTGCAATGTCACCAGCATTGTTTTAGGAGCCAAGTCACCATTTAACTTGTCAAATCCAAATAAAAATCTTTTCATGTTTTCCCCCCTCAACCCAAATCTAAGTTCCTGGAAGGCAGAGGCTGTTTACTGACCGCGACCACTGGGCACTAAGTAAGTGCTTAGCTGGTGTGGGCCGCCCTTCCTTCCTCCCCACTGGCACTTCCTGAAAACCCTCGGAGCTTCAAACAGCATGGGTCAGCAAGAGTGGGTGCTCCGCTGTTGCTGACAAAGCTTAATAAAAAGAGGACCACCCCACCACAAGAAGGTAGGGACCCCTGCAGGAGAAAAGAAAGCTGTCCAGGAGAGGAGGGATGGGATGGAAATGTCCTTCAGATGCCTCTGGCAGTGGCCAGGCAGGAACGAGGGCAGGAGTATGCATGTTTTACAGCATCAGATATGAAAGCAGATGAGTCAACAGCATTTACCTACATGGCCATTTTATTTCGTGCTCAAATAATACAATGGTTTTAGAAATGTCGCTCTACATACTTTGTTGAACCCAAGGCAGCGCTGCCCACACCTGCCAGCAAACAGGTCTTGCTGTGTGGCTTGCTCTGATAATTGAAGGAGATCCTGTTTGTTGCAGATGGAAGAAAAAGATGTCAAAGTGGAGACAGCTCTGGCGGAGGGAAGGGGTGGCCTCCCAGGACAGCGTTATCTGGATGGGGACCTGTTTTGCAGGTCCAAGAGTCTAGCTTACCAGTGGCTCAGGGAAGCCAACTCCTTGTTTTTCAGGCTTCTGGGAAAGTATGGCATAAATCCACACCTCTCACATTTTAACATGCACACCCATCACCTGGGGGTGGGCATCTGGGCATCAGAAGGGAGGTGGGAATCTCCTTAGAAGGTAGACTGATTCAGTGCTGCTGGGGTGGGGCCTGACATTCCGGATTTCTAACCAGTTCCCCACCACACTTGGAGTAGCAAGGATGTAAACTGGAGGCCAAGTTTTCTAAACTTTGGGTACCTAACACCACTTGTCTCCTCACAACCAGAGAGTGTTGTGGCCCAGAAAGAGCAACACGTCTTCCAGGTCTGCAGAGCTTCGTGCAGACCACGCGCCTTTCTGGTCACGCCCTCCATGGCATGGGCATCTCCGTGGCTCAGGTTACATATTCTTAAGTTTCGGCCTGACGAGGGACCTGGGTACTTTGATCTGATTTCTGTGTCTCAGGGCTTTCCCAGAGATTCACCTGGAAATGATCTCCAAGCATGACCTCTTTCCTCAGGGCTAACCTAGTCCTTCCTGGGTGGATCCTTCCTGGTTTCCTTCTCTTGGGGTGACTTGTCACAAGCTGGGGTATGCTGGCCATGGTGTTTACATGATAAATAAAAGGAATCCCATTTAGAAATAAATAATCCCCTCTGGAAAACAGAAGGGAGGGTGCAAAGAGAATTGAGAAGTGCTCCTGGAGTGGGTTGGTCAGTGGGTGCTGGCTTCTTGGAGCGGACAGTGCTGGGCAGTATCACCCACCTGACGCCTGGACCCATTTACCTGCCTACACACCCCTGGGCTGCATCACTGTTTCTTGTTCATTGAATCTGAGTTGCAGACTTGGGCTTGCTCTGGCATTCCATTGGAGCTGGATGCTCAGCTGGGGCCGCCTGCTCAGGATCGCGGGGTCAGCAGCCCTTGGGCTCTCGGGGACTGAAACCCTGTCACCTGTTTGGCTTTGTTGTTGAAGAGACCAGATGTCTCCAGCATTCCACCTAGATCTTCTAGTATCGTGTGATTAATATCCTGATTCATAAAAATAAAATATAATTGCCTATACAATTCACAAGAATATCATTGTCTTAAAGTTTAAAAAGTGTTTTCCCAGAGAATGCAGCAGAGTGCGTTCCCTGAGGTCGTCTGTGCCAGGAGGCAGGGCAGAGCAGAGAGGGGAGGGCTCTGAGCTCCGGCTCTGAGTCTGAGGTTTCTGGGGGAACCACTGGCTCTGAGTCTGAGGTTTCTGGGGGGACCAGCCTCCTGCGCACGCATCGCCTCCATCCTCCACGCCATAGGCCTGTGTGGGAGCCTGTGGCTGGTGGACTCCTTTCCCTGTAGGGACAGGATTTTCTAAATTGTGGTGGGTATAACCCCAATACATGCCTTGTTATTTTCCTATGGTCTCTTTCTCTCTCTGTCTCCCTCAAATTTTTCAATTTTTTATTTTTTTGATAGAGAGCCCAGGCCAGCCTGCCTGCAGCCCTTGCCAGAGAGCAGAGCCGACTGTGCAGGCTGGGCAGCCCCGATGGGTTCCTCGCCGGGGATGGTAGAAGCAGACACAGGATTGGCCGGGCTCCCCGGGACTGAGGCACGCTGGCTCTTCTGCAGTTTCTTCTTCTCCACTGCCATCCGCAAGGCCTGAAGGAGCTTGTCCTTGTTGTTCAGGATGTTGTACTCGCAGAGATTCACCAACTTGTCAAAGGCGTCCTCCGTGTATGTCAGTTCCTTGGTGGCGTAGGGAGTTTTGGGGCCATAAATATTAACCTGGCCCTGCTCCAGCTCCTCGGGGCTTCGCTCCACACCTGCAGGCAGCAGAAGAACTCGCTATGGACTCTTATTATGTTAGGTTGTAATGACTTGTGTCCTACCATTCCTCCTGCCCGCCTTGCACACACTTGCATGAAGATGTGCACACACACAAGCACACACACACAGGTACACGCATGCACACAAGCACACCTCCAAGCTCCTAGGGCAGGGACACAGTTGCCCATCTTAGGATTGCCCTAGCACCAGCGTAGTACCAGGAGCATAGCTGGATGTCAATAAATGTTGAGTGACTGAGTCTGAGAGTAGAGTGTGACACTCCCAGCACATGGAGGTGTGGGGTCTTTCCTTTCTTGCCAAACCAAGGTTGGATCAGATTGGAGCAGAGCCAGGCTTCCCATTAGTGCTATTAGAAGGCGGCATAAGTTAAAGACAGGAGCTCTCAGTCCAATGCTGGTTAGTGGGCAGGGGGAACAGAGCTCAGAGGCAACTTACCTGGTGCCTTGTACTTTTGGAAGGTGTCATTGATGAGCGGGAAGAAAAGCACAACGGGGGCATCAGGTTCCTGGGAGTTCTCCATCAGGCAGCATTCCTTGAGATTACTATTCCCCTCCCCTTGCAAGTTGTAATCGGGGAAGGGGATGTTCTGCACGTTGCAGTACTCACAGGTTTGTTTCATTGGCTAGAATATCACAGGACATGTTTGAGCATTAGGAGGGGTGGGGGTGAGTAAGAAAACACAGAGGTCTGAGATCCAGCTTCCTCATTTCCCCAGCTAACAACTGCTTGGCCTATTTGTGCTATTTTTAGGACAAAGTCAGGTCAGGACAAAGGGCCCGAGGCAGTAGGATTGGTGTGTGTCCAACTGCGAGCTCCTTCCCCAGGGAGAAAGGACAGAAACCCTTTTGATGAAGCTTCACCCAAACACAGACCTGGGTTGATGTGGGTGGCCACCCGAGGGTGACTGGAGCTGAGCCATGTACAGCCATGGCTGGCAGGCTCCTGAAGTACGCGCACGGGCTTTGGAACTGACCAAGTGTCACAGGGATGCAAAGGACTCTGAAAGGGTATTTTTATAAATGTAACAGAAAGAACACTGGACTTAGAGGGTCTAAAGTCCCTTAGTCTGTCCCTGTTTCATGCTCACTAGCTGTGTGATTTTAAGCAAGCCTCTTACCCTCTCTGTGCCTCAGTTTCCTTCATTACAACATGGGAATAACAGCAGTTTTTCTGTCTACCTCAAAGAGCTGGTTCTCATGAGGATCCAGTGAGACCATGTGCAGGAAAGGATGCCATCACTCATTTACAAACTCAGGTCATTATCACTGTCATCCTATCATCCATCTATGCTTTCCTTTTCCTGCTTCAGGATAGGACTGCATTAAAGTAGGCCAAAAATCAGCTTCTTTTCCTTAAAAGGCCAGAACATTTCAAAAGTAAATAAATAAAAACCTCTGGTCCTGGTTCTTTAGTATAATTACATGAAGAGTCTTATTCCCTGGGAGAGGTAGAAAGCCTAATTATTTTGGAAACAGGACATTACAAGCTCTTGAAGTGGTATTAAACTAGAATTGACTGTGCTCGATTATGGTTATTTAAAAAAACACCCATTTTTGCAGCTGAAGAATTGCCAAATATGGCAAACACTCAGAATAAAGAATTGGAATTAGCTCAGCGAGTCCTCCCAAACCCCCAAGCCCCACTGCTGTGTGAAGGCCAGCTGGCTGCCCCCTAGGTTTGGATGGCTCCCCCCAAGGCATGCACTGATGCTTGAGTTCCTCTGACGCTAAATCTTGGAGCCTGCAGGGGGCGCACCTTCTCCCATCTCCCAGTTTGTGGTACTCATTCAGTGGCCTGTCTCAGAAGAGGAGAGCCTTCTACTGCCACACTTGCCTTTGTCTGGGACCCGGCACTATAATTGAGGTGAATGATGAGGTCGGCTTTTCTCTCCTCCCTGAGGAGGGGTGGGTAGCTGGAGTTGATGAAGAATGCGGTGTCCAGCAGACACAGGTGGTTCATGGACTGTGTCAGCTGGTTCGGGAAGCTGTCAAGCACAGTGTCTGAAATCCAAGGCTTGCGGTTACCACCACGCCCTGGCGCCCTGAGCTCAGCAGGTGGTCAGAGGTGTCTGGTAAGGATGGAGTGCCCTGACCAGAGCTCACTCACCTCACCCTGGACCTCCAGCCCCCCAGCTCTGTTCTGGATGCCCAAGTGAGTCAGTGCCCCTCTGGGTGGGCTGATGAACAAGTGCATTATCTTGGGGTTTTAGCAAATCTTTTATGGAATATGCACAGAAAATCCACTTCAACTCAGCCACAGGGCTTGTGGAGTACCAGGGGTGTATGACTGTCCTATAAATTGGTACAAACTTGGAACCCAGAGCCAGTGGCCCTTGCTGCCCAGACAGTGAGGATGAGGACTATTAGGTCAGGCCCAACGAGGCATTTGCAGGCCGTGGCCAGATAAAATACCAGAAGCGGTGGAAAATCAACCTCAGAGCCTTAACACGGTGGGGAGGGGGCGCTGAGTTGAAGCTGCAAGACCAAAGTCTAAGGCTTGGCTTTGCGAGTTCCCACTTGGGGGACCTTGAGCTGGGTCATCCCTCCCCAACTCAAGGTGGCACCATTCACATTAAAAGGTGCTCCCAGAGCACAACTGCAGAAAACCCTGGGCCCACATTTCCCCATCTGTAACATGGGCCAACTTCTACCTGCCAAGGTTGTTTACAGATTCTGTATAGAATTGTACAGATTCAATGAATTAAATATGTATACCGCTCTGCCCACCCTTCAAGACTTCACCCAAGAATACACTGGGGAGGAGTCTGCCACACTATTTCCATGGCAGCCTCGACATCCACTTTTCTTTCCTCCACACAGAGGCAGGCTGCAAGTAGCAGCCAGGTAGGGTACCTTTCCACTTGGAGAACTGGCCATTCTGGAGGTAGTCGGTGTGCAGCTGCAGCCCCAATAGGAAGTTGTGGAACTCAGACGCAAAGGACCGATAGGTGAGGATGTGGCGGAAAGTGTTGGACAGCCATGACCCAGGGATCACCACAGAGGTGTCCAGGGCATTGGCATCACATTTGGGGATTTCAGGAAGGAGAGGTTCATCTTCTGCGGGGGAGAGTGGGATGGAGAGCAGGTCACAAGAGTTGGGGTCCCAGACCGCTCAGGGGGAGCCCTGCATGGTGGCCCAGTACCCAGGGGTGAGATATGCCGTTCACATCTTCCTTGCCTAGCTCTCAATGCCCTGGCATTGGCGTGGGAGCACCCAGGTGAGAGACAGAGAACAGGGGCTGGGGTGGGGGGAGGGGTGACAAGTAAGGAGGGGTCCCAGAGAGGACGGCCTAGATGAGCAACCTCTAATTGTGCTCATAGACCCATACCCTCTTCAGCTGTCCTGGGCACTGCACAGCCCTGCCACACTTCCTGCACAATGGATCCTCTCCCCAGACCACCTAGAGCCGGCCCCCGGGGCTTGTGGCTGGGCCTCGGCACATGTGTCTTTGCCTACAATCAACCTCTCCTCTGGGCAGGGAAGACCCTCTGGCCCGAGCTGCCTTCCCATGTCTATGGGCCACAGAGGTGGTACCGAAACACACAGCAGCTGGACTGGTCCTCAGCATGTTACCCACCACTTTTCACCCCCCTCCCATCACCCATCGGAGAGGGAAAGCCGGTGTGTCACCCACCGATGTCTTGCACTTTCTCCCTTGTCCACCTGTGGAAAAACTCTTCTGAGGATCGGGCAAAATTCCAGGCATCGAGCAGGTTCACAGAGAAGATACTGCTCCACAAACCTAGGGGCGGGGCTCTCCGTGAGCAGCTCTGGCCGAGAGCCCCCAGACCCACCCGCACACTGACTGGCTCTGCTCTGGCCTTGGCTCCCTCTCCACAGCAGGCTGTCCAGAGGGTGCGGCAGACTTTGATATCCCTCCTCCCACGGGTGCAGCTCAGCCCAGATGACTGATAGCTCCAGCTCTCATCTCTTCTCCACCCTCCTCTCAGAGCTGGGAGAGGATGTGAAGGCATGTAAAGCACAGCCCCTACAGAGACTTAATTCTGGCAGGTGCAGGCTGGCTTCAAGTACAAGTCCAAAAACTCACCCTTGTATCAGTGAATACAATGGTTCAGGACAGTGCCTGGCACATGATGACCACTTGGTAAGTGTAATGCTACCTCTTATTATCACGATTTTTAAATGCAGCCATTGATAATAACACCCATGAAAACTCTCACATATGCTGACCCATTTGGATCCTCATCAGACAGGTTTTCCTCTTAAGTCCCATTGACAAATGAGAAAACTGAGGCTCAGAGAGTTCAAGCACAAGTGTCTTAGATAGAGGTCTCTGAAGATGCCCAGTAGCATAGGTGCTCAGAGGAAGGAGAGGCCACCACGGGCGGGGGCTTCACAATAGATATGGGGCTTGATTTGGACTACTGGGCCTGACTGGACTGGGATGGGTGGAAAAGAGGGGGGTGCAGACAAGTAATTTAAACAAGGGCATAACTGTGGTGAGGGTGTCAAAATGGGTCTGTTTTCTGAGGTTGCCCTTTGGTAGATGAAGTTCAGACCCTGATGGGGAGAGCTAAGCTAGTGGACATTGTCGGCAGGCTCCTGCACACAGTGCACCTGGCTCTGGAGGACCAGGGAGCACAGGGCTGAGAGCTGTGCCAGGCTTCCTAGGGGCTCGAGTTTCACCCTGCGGTCCCCTCTGGCCTCTTGGAGGGGCTAGTCTGGCCCCTGGAAGCAGGCATGTTGCTTTGGAGCCAGAGGGGAAAAGGGTGGGAGTTCCAGAAGCTTCCATCTTAGCTTGCCATTCCCAGTGTCAACTGGGACAATTCCTGGAAGAACAGAGCAAGCCTCCTTGTCATTCTCTAACTCAGAGGCGGCCCCTGTCCAGCATGGGGCAGGGTTCCCAGGGAACTCGCCCAGCCGGGAGTCACCTAGCATGTAGCACATCCGAGACTCTGGGATCCTCCTCATCAGCCGTCCCATGAAGAACTCAGAGCCGAAGAGCTCGGTGGGGACGAAGGCCCCATACTTCTGCAGGCCCACCTCGTACGGGGAAAACTCGCACCACTCTGCGTAAGCAGCAGGAGAGGATGGTATCAGTCTCAGGTGGTACAGCCACGCCCTCTCTCCTGGCCACCTGAAACTGAGCCCCGCCTCTGGAAGACCCAGACAGGCCGCAGTTCCCCCACCGGCCACATGGGGGCGCCGTGGCCAGTTTCTGAGGACGAGACAACCTGCACGGCTCATTTGCTCCTTAAAACTAGATAAATAAGGACCAAAACTGACCCCAAAACAGGGCAGGTCTCTAGAGTCGCTCCCTCTGGGCAGCTTAAGAAATACCTAGGGTCCTTTCCCCATGGCCTTTATGTCCCCTTGTCCCATCAAGGCCACCGTGGGAAGCCAGGGGACCCTGTTGCGTTCCCACTCCCCCACCATCCATGTCCCAGGGCAGAAAAGGGCAGCAAGGTCGATTTCTTCAGCTGTCAGGAGCACCTTTTGGTGTGGAGGTTGGCAAAGGTATGGGGCTCTGTGTGTGCTGGGTGCAGAGTGCCTTTGTCTGCTGAAAAAGGACCCTCTTGTAAATTGCTAGTTGTCAGTGTTACCTCTGAAATCCTGGTTGCTTACATCGTCCTTGACATTGATGGTGAGGTAGATGGGCAGGGGGTTCTGGCCCTGGGTCAAAGCAGCACGCTGCTCTGACAGTTTGCATTCGTTTCTCTGAGGGAAAACAAAATGGTTAAGGAAAATAAGCGGACAAGCAGGCCCAGGGCAGCAGAATCAGAGCAGTCCGGACCCCCTGAGCTCACCAGGCTGCTGTGGGGGGCCCGGCTGACACCAGAAGCTTCCTTCTTCTGGAAACTTCTGATCTGAAATCAGAACTCCTCAGACACCTTTGGGAGTGGGGCAGACAGCCACAGGCCTGTGTAGAAGTTCTGCTTTGGGCCCAAGCAAGAGCCAAAGGAGCTTGTGCAGCCAGAGGACCCAGGTGTCAGCGGAGCTCACCCTGACAGCCAGGACCACGGCCTCCCACGGGCCCTGCTCCTCCAGCATGTCCCAAATGGCGCGCTCAGCAGCTGGGTCTCAGCATAGCCTGGGCACGTATTGCTCAGATCACTGAGTCTCAGTGCAGGAAGGAACCTCACTGGGCCCATCCTCTGTGTGGTGACCTCCAACTCCAGGGAGTGTCACTGAGCGAGGGTCCCTGCTGCTGAGCTCTGAAATCCATGATGTTTGTGCGAAGGCCACACCTCCTGTGAGCAGTTCCCAGCCCATGACTGAGTGGGACAGGCCCATTGGGCTCCTCTCTGATGGCCGGCTTGGCTAGAGGACTCTCAAAGGCCTTGCTGAACCTTCTAGACCACACACAGCAGTTTAGCATGCTTCCACCCACCCTTTCTCCCCTTTCTCCTCCACTAGGGGTCAGATGTGTATCACAGGCTGAGGGCCCCAGCCTTTCCTGCTCCCTCCCTGTTTTCCCTCCTGGGTGTCTTGGTGTGGCTCTCAGAGGACAGGCTGGCCCTCCTCAGGGTTGCACCTAAGCCACCCCCAACAAGTGGGCCTCAGTCATACTCTAAAGGGACGTGGGAAGAGAGTCCCACCATCCTACTCCTTCACACATTGGGGCACCTCACCCCTTTCACAGTGCGGAGATGCGTCTGCAGGTCTACCCTAACTCCCTCCTGCTGCCAGATGCCTTGGTGAGGAAGAGAGCTGGGCAGCGGGCCGGTCAGGGTACGGTCCAGGAGAACCGGGCACCTACCTCATCCCCCAGACAGGCTTCGATCAGCAGGCCCCAGAAGTCTGTAAAGGTGACCTTGTAGCCTTCCTGGCTGCGCTGCCGGAGCTCCTTCTTGTATCTGAGGAGCTGGTCTGGGAACAGGGCAGGCATCTTGTCCTTGACCACATGCCTCCGGGCCTCGAGGACGGCAGCCTCCAGGTTTTTGGAGGACCAGTCAGGGTCACTGTACAAGGTAGCCATGGTCCTGGAGAAAGACAGGCATGGCTGGTAGGCCTGCACCTGCCCTGGTCAACCCCAGGTCTGGGCAGGAGACAAAGTGGGCAGCTCGTGGGAAACCGTGGACCGCCGGGGCAGGAGCCTGGAGGAAAGGGGGTGAACGTTTTTACTTGTGGGCACAATTGCTACCACTCCTTGATTGCTTGTTGTGTGCCAGGTGTTATAAGCATGTTGCTTAAGAGTGAGGATTCTGGACTCAGATCTTCCTGTGTTCAAATCCAGCTCCTACCACTCACTAGCTGTGTCATCTAGGGCAAGTTACTTAACCACTCTTCACTTCAGTTTCCCCATCTGTGGAAAGGGGAGAGTTATGATAATTGTACCTCTTATCTCATCGAGTTATTGTGAAGATTACATCAGCTCACGCAATGCAGCGTGCAGAACAGCACCCCGTGCAGAGTGGCTGCTGGGCTGTGGGGCGGGGAAACCACCATCTGAACCCAGACACGGCTGATTCCACCTCTTGGACTGTTTCCTCTCTGCCGCATTAATTCCCATAATTGTCATGCTGGCTGAAGATATGTTTCCGCTTCTTCTAAACTTACATGTGGGCCGTGGGGAGGAGTATAACAAAGATGGGGATCCCTGGCCCTGGGTGTCTGTCCCTGTTTGGCTCTTCTTGGCTGGACCCTGCCTTCTGTCTGTCAGGACAGCAGCTGGGAGCCCGCCCACGAGGGACTGTGGCTGCGGCCATCTGAACAGTGGCCTCTTCCTTCCCGGGACTTGTTTCTGGTCAGGGGAAGTGGTGGTCGGTCAGGAGATTTCTTCAACAAAAATCACATTGCCCTCCAGAAGTTTCGCTTGATTACTCTCATCCTTTTAAAAAACTTTCAAAACTGTTACAAATAATTGGTCTTAAAATAATCTCTCCCACTTCTTTCCTAGGCCCAGCACCCCTCTCCACCACAGAAGCAGGTTACCTCTCTACCCGACTGCTCACGGGCAACCATCTGACAGGGAGCTTGAAAACCTGGGCCCTGGACTCTGGCAGCCTGGGTTCAAATCCCAGCAACACCACTCATTAGCTGAGTGGCCCGGGCGATCCCTATGTTTCTCTAGCTATCCAATGAGCAGAATGACCACTTCTCCCTCATTGTTTTCTTGTGAAAAAGAAATGCGGTGATCCGTTAGAAAGAGTCATCCCAGTGTTTAGTGCAGAGGCCACACTGCTAATTGTCAGATCTTCCTTCTCTGTCCCACCCGGGCCGAAGACTCAGGGCCCCCGAGGTGCCAGGAGTCCTTAGTTTTCCCGGGGTCAGTGCACATCCACTCACCCAAATGAGAGACACTCGGAATCCCTCCAGGATGGGGGCCACAGCTTGGGGCCTTGGGGCCCAGAGCCCACCAGCCCCAGACAGAATAAGACGCATGTCTGCTGAGAGACGCTGTGGGTGGTCAGAGGGCCCTGGCCACCATAAACATATTAAAAACTTAGTTTTATGCCTGTGGTATAAAGACAAATGTAGTAATACTTTTTATTAAAATATTTTCAACCTAGAAGTTCATTTTTTCCCTTCTGATCTGTGAGGCCCTACCAGGACTGTGGGACCTGGGCGTGGTGGCTCCTCCTGTGGAGAAGCTGAACTCACGCTGTCTCACTGGGGGAGCCAAGTCCTCACTCTCCTTGCTCCTAAGCAGAGTGAGGAAGCGGGGGCCTGAGGGAGCCTACAGGGCAGAAGGAGCGGGCAGGGATGGGCGGCAGGCTGGACTGTGGGCAGCCAGGGCAGCTGGGCCAGCACTACCTACCCCAGGAGACTTGGCACCTTCCCACTGCAGGAGAGAGGGCAGCTGCTTCTCCCCAGCAGGACGGGATCATTGGGACTAGGCGTTCACACATAGTTGGCCACCATGCTCCCAGGTCCCTGCACAGCCCCAAGGAAACAGTAATGCCAGTAATGACCAACATGTATGGTGTGTAGTGTCTCTCATGTATCCGGTACAGGGAGAGCCTCTCCAAGAGCCTCATGAGATCAGTACTATTACCATCCCCACTTTGCAGGTACAGAAACTGAGGCTTAGAGAGGTTGAGCTGCAGCCCCAAGGTCACACAGCTGTATGTGGTGGAGCTGCCCAGGATTCATGAGTCACTCTAACAAGGGGTGGAGGGAACTTCGCCAGAGACCCCAGGCCCACCCTTTTGCTGTTGGCTCTGGGCTCCACCAGAGAGTAGTAGCCCCCAGTCCCTTACCAGGTGGCCCCTGACAGGCCCGTAATGTAGCTGGCACAGTTCAGGAGGTTCAGCTTCTGCAGCCCCAGCAGGTGGCCATACATGGCGGTCATGGATCTTGTTCCACCCCCAGTGGCCATGATGGCTATGAGCGGTACCTGGGGGTACAGAGAGGCAGACTGTTTGGGCAATGCTGCAGGGAGACGCCTCGGAGGGACAGACGGGAGCTGAGAAGGATGGTGGAGGAGGGAGAGCCGGCTACACAGAGCAGAGAGTGGGGCACTGAGCGACCTGAGCCCAAACCCAATAGCAAGTATCAGTGAAGGGCTCTGAAGCCTTGCATGGGCTTGGTGAACCAGAAACTTGTGGCTAGAAGAGTTCTTAGTACTGTTAGTGTAGCCCCTAGTTACTGCATGCTGAAATGGAGGTACAAGGGGCCGGGTGTCTTGCTCAATAACCCAGCTTGTATAAAACTCCTTAAAGGCTGCAAACTGATTGTTTCCTATAGGAGGATTTGTGTGAGGGCATCAGGTCTGGCGCATGGCATGTGCCCAGTGAGCACCCTCTGTGTAAGAGCAGGAGGAGTTTCTGAAGCGGGAAGCGGCAGGGTTGTTACCTCTGAACCGATGTGGGTTTACTATATATGGCCTTGGTTTGTTGCCCTAAAGATGGGAGAGGGGGCTCTTTGCCAAGACTCACTCTGTTTTCCTTTGGCTAACACCCAGGCACAAGCCCTCCTCAGGAACGAGGTGTCCATCCACACCTACGTCGGCATCAGGAGGAGGACTCCCTGAGGGCTGACCTGCTGCCCAGGGGAATGTGGGCTCAGTCCACACTGAGAGGTGGCAGAGGGTCTAACAAAGACACCACTGTCTGCTCCGCGGGAAAGCTGGCCATTCGAGTGGAAGCTGCTTTGCTCCAGCTGCCGCCTGCTGTTCTTTCTGGGTGCGGGTGTGTGCGCATACTTTGGGGGGAGGGAAAACTGAAGGATGAAGGTCCGTCCCAGCATCCTTTGGGTGGAGGTGTGCGGCATGGGAGGAGGCAGAGATTCATGTTTTCCTGGCTGGGAGAGGCCATTCTGTCACCTCAGGATCTCTTAATGCTCCTTCCTTTCTCTCTCTGCTCTGCTCTCCCCTCCCCTGTGAACACAGGTGAACCCTACCCAACACAGCCCTTACCTGGAACCTTAGCACTAAGAGCGACCAGGAGAGGCAGCACCGGGGCTGGCCTGGGCAGGGAAGGGTGAGGGGGCGGACGTCAGGGGGTAGTGTTGGAGGGACACGGTCAGGGTGGGCACTGAGATCGGGCCGGCCGACCCCCGCTCACCCACCTCGTCCATCTGCAGGTCCTCTTCCAGCTGCAACACCTGCTTCAGCGCCTCGGCCACCACCACCTTCCGCTTCTGCAGGAACTCCAGCTCCTCCTGGCACAGGCTGTAGCCCAGCCGCACGTCCAGCGTCTGGGGGCTGTGGGGACAGAGGACCTTGGCTGAGCAGGCCTATAGAGGCCTCCACTTCTGTGGAGAAGGTGTGGCTTTGGGCTCTCTGCTTTCTCATCTGGAAAATGGGGCTAATCGTGCTTAAGTCCCAGCACTGTCTTTGGGACTTAATGAGGTAACACATGTAAAGTCCCCTAAACCTTAGCCAGTGTGCTATAAACAGGTACTCAACAAAATTAGGGACTCGGTGAGCCCTCTGCCTCGTCAGCAAGATCTGCAAGGTCCAGGAAGTCACCTTCTGCAGACCGGGCCAGACATGGCTGTCAAGGGGCACTGAGACCCTTCTGGCAATTTCTCCCGATAAGGCTCTAGAGTAACGGCTTTTCCAAGCTGGATAAACATGGCCCTGTTCAGAGGGAGCCCACCTTCTTCCTTAAGGCCTTCCTGCTCCAGGAATAATTCTCAGCCCGTGTGTTTGTGCAGTTGACAAAAACCCGTCCGCTCCCTCGCCTCACCACATCATCCGCCAGGTCTGCAGGGCAGGTGGGGCAGGGGCTGCCGCAGCGCACCCAGCGCTCGCCCTCTGTGCACCACATCCCTGCCCCGGACCAGTGCCGGCCTGGCATCCAGGACCCTGTGTGACCCGCTCCTTCCTGGGAGGGCTCATCAGCTCTCAGAGCTCAGAAGCACTTTCGGTTCTCAGTCTTTGCACAGGTCCCTGCCTTCACGGAAGCTTCCTCTCTCCGACCAACTGCATCCCTTGCCTCCTCCAAGGCCCGGCCCCTCAGGGACTCCAGGTGAATGGACCTTGACAGTTTTCAACCTGAGTCTTAGTTAATGACCTGAGTCACTGACAAGGTTGTGCCTCCTTGTGGGCAGGGGCAGGGAGCTCTTCCATCACATCCTTCTGTGTCTACCACAGGCCTGCAGACACAGCTGTGGGAGAGCAACTCTTTCCTTGACCTCAACAAAGGAATGGGTAATATAACAATGATAATAATAACATCAGCTGGAATTTGCTGAGTGTCCCACTTGCCAAACAGATGGGTGAGTCCTTGACGTGTGTTATCTATAGGCGCTCCCCGGGTCCTCAGAGCAACCACCAATGGTCAGTATTCTCAGCTCTGCTCCAATTTATAGATGAGAAAAACTGAGGGGTGGCTAGGTTAAATAACTTGTCTAAAGGCAGAGAGCTAATCAAATTGGAAATGAAAATTACGATCACTCGATTTTTGACAAGGGTGCCAAGCCAGTTCAGTGAAGAAAGAACAATCTTTTCTGCAGCAACAAAAATCTGGGACAACCGGATATCCACGTGCGAGAAAGTGAAGTAGAGCCCCCCTGTCGCACTGTGTGTAAAAACCACTCAGAATCAGTCACAGACCTAAACAGGAGAGGAACCACATACCTTTGGAAGAACACATGGGAGTAAAGTTTTATGACTTTGGAGTAGGCAATAGTTTCTTAAACATGATACCAAAAGAATAAGCAATGCAAGAAAAAAAATATAGATAAACTGGAATTTGCCAAAATTTAAAATGTCTGTGCTTCAAAGAATATAATCAAGAATGTAAAAAGATAACCACCAGAATCAAAGAAAATATTCACAAATCATATATCTGACCAGGCATTTGCAAACAGAATATGGAAATAACTCTTACAACTTGAAATAGAAGCCAAATAACCCGCTTTAAAAATGGACAAAGGATTTGGATAAACAGTTCTCCAAAGAGCATACACAAATGACCAGTCAGCCCATGAAGAGGTGTCAACGTCACTAGCCGCCAGGGAGATACAAGTGCACACCGCGATGCCCCCAACCCCCTGAGACGGAGGAAGTGGAGAGACAAGACAGAAAGACGGTACTTTACCAGGCTGCAGACTTCATGTGTAATTCACAGTTCTCTCCCTGGGACATGAAAGATGGAAATCCTGTCAGCAATGACAATTCAGAGCCACAAGACCCCAACCAAAGCAGTGCAGACTTATCACACTCTTCGCTCCCTGACTTGACTCAACGCGCACACACGTACACACGTGCACACAGGCATGCAGGCACATGTGCACAAATGCACACAGACGTGCACACAGACGTGCACACATGTGTACACACAAGCTCCACCCCCACTCCCTCTTCTGGACTTGCCCTCCCCATCATCCTTGACTTGGCCTCCATGCCCTCTCTTTGGCTCCACACTGCAGCTCAGTGTCGCTTACCCCACAGGACTCCTCTGTCCCACCTGAGAGACCCGTGAGTCACCTTCTCCCACGTGCCCCCCAGGCTCTCCTCATTCCCCTGCCACAGGAGCTCCAGGGAGCCCCTGCCCAGGCCCAAGCCTCACCAGGGGCACGGTCATCGCCTGGCCATCACTGAGGCAACCCAGGGGCTGGCTGATAGGGCCGTTCTTGTGCGCGCCACAGCAGCAAAGCTGGAAGGGAGAGGGTGGTTCTGTAAATGGGGGTGGGGGGCTCTTCTGGCAGCCCACCTGCCCCAGTCCCCCGTGCCGCCCTCAGAAGCCGCCCTGTACCCCACAGCTCCATTGGCTCCTGGGCATGTCCACGTGCAGCCGGGACTGGAAATACTTGGGGTGGTGGAAGGACGCCAGGTTTGTGCAGCTGGGCTCCAGGCATTGTGAGATGCGCTGGGTGTGCTCGAAGGACTCGGTCACTGTCACCAGGAGGTCTTTCCCTGGAAGAGGTGGCAAGAGGGCTGAGACTCCCCGACCCCAAATGCCTCTCACTTCCCCCAACCCAACTTGGTCCCAGTAAAAATCATAGCTGGAGGTGCCCAGGGCAGGGGTTTCAAGTTACGTGGGGCACTGGTTAAAATGCCCCTGAGAGTCTCATTCTGTAGGACAGGGCCAGCCCAGGAATCTGCATTTTAATAAGGCTTGCATATAATGCTGATGAGTGAGGCCCCCAGAAAGCCTCGGAGATGCTGAGCCCTCCTTGGCTCTGCTTGTCCAGGAGGTACCTCAAAGTCCCCTCCTACTGCACCAAAAGCAGCCCTCACCACACCACCAGTTGTGGGTTGTGGCCTCTTCCTGCCTCCCGCACCCAGGCCAGTGGGGCCATGCTGCTCCCCTCTCCTGGGACAGGGCTGGAAGTCCTTACACAGGTGGCAGGGGACGGAGCAGTGAACAGGAGAGTCTCACATTCGTGGATCTCTTAGGTCCCTGCCAGCTCCCAAATGCTAAGCTCTGTGAATTGTCTTCTGGCCGGAAGAAGGGACACAGCTAGAGGGGTCCTGGGTGGTGTCAGTGTCCACCCATCCCAGTGCCAACCACTGTACCAGATCCAGAGAACCCCTGGTGTGGCAGGCGTATGGTGCAGACCAGTGTGGACAGCACTGTGCACTGTCCCCTGACCCAGGGCACTCGTCAGGCCTGGGGAGCTCTGAGGGTCCTGTAGGAGCCTGGAGGAACATGCCCCTTACAGAGGTGTGGGGGATGGGCAGACAGGGGCTCACAGCCCCTGAGGGTGAGGTGATTCCGAAGCATTTCCTGCCAAGTGCTTGGTTCCCAACTGAGCCCAGGGCAGCCCTGGAGCAGCCAGTCTGGTGCTGGCGTGGCTGGGCAGCAGTCCTCTCCCCCTTCTCCCGCTCTCTCCCCGCTGCCCCCAGCAGGCAGAGGCAGTCAGGGGACCCACTTTTCCTGTTCTTCCTCTGCCTTCTGGACTCTGCATGAACCTCCAGGCGGGAGACTTGTCGAGCCTGCAACGAAGAAGTGAGGGTCATCCCAAACACACGCTGTCCCCTGCTCTGAGTGGCCTGACCCAGGGAGAAGCCTGGGTGGGTGACCACACCTTCAGAACCCAATCAAGTCCTGCCGTCTTCTTATCCAGAGATCACACATTTGAAATGAAGCTCTACCAGAAAATCTAGGGCATACTGTCGCCCTTCACCAGGGGCCGCATTCTCGGCTGCAGGTTTGGGGTGGAACCTGAGGGAACTGCCACCTCGGGCTTTGAAAGCCCATGATGCAGCCTTCCCAAGAAGCAGGGGCAGGTCAAATTCCTTCACCACAAACTCCCAAAGACTGGTTTTGTGGGGAGAGATTTTGAATCCTGGGGTATTGGATGCATCTAATTAAAATGTCTGTGTCTACAGCTGAATTGGGAAATCTTTTTAACACTAAGCTTGTGCCTGCAGAGATTGGGGTTGGGGGAAATGGGACTGCGACTGATTCTGGGAGGAGCCTGTCTCCTAGCTGGCACTTTTATCAGGGAGCTTCCCCGAAGGAGGAGGGTCATGGTGTGGGCTATGGGCTGCTGGGCTAGGGGGGTCCAGCGGCGGCCCCACCTCTGCCCTTGCCCCCATGGGCTGGCTTCAGTTTGCTAGACTCTGAGCAAGCCAGGGGCCAGGGCCCCAGCTGGGCCCAGGGTTCTCTCCCACAGTCTGGGCCCCAGAGAGCAGCAGCCACCCATGGCCTCCGAGATTGTAGGAACCTGGAAGGATAATTACCACCAGCACGCCATTGGTGATGAGGGTCTCGGGGGGAGAGGGCCTGAAAAACAAAACGAGAACTGCTGGTCAGCGATGTCACCCTCAACTGATATCTCACAGAAGTGGCACAAAGTCTAAGTAAGGTCAATATTGAGATTGAGGGCCTTCCTGGTCCTCATGAAAAATATTGGCTTCCAAAACCTTAGGTCCATAGATTGTCAAGGAGAAAACTGGCGTACATTTTAAGTAGAATTTCCAGGAAAAAAAATAGATTTACAGGTTCAAAGGGGTAGAAGAAAATCCACCCCCTGTCCTTTTTTTCCGTTAAAGAATAACTGTTCTTTATGTCCAACCAGATCAAATGCAGAGCTATGAGCATAAAAACAGGCAGCAAGAAAAGGCGAGACCACCCCCTAGAGCAGATGTAAAGAGTGCTGGCAGAGAAGCCGACCCATTCTCCGTCCTGTGCTTTGATTCACTTGTACGTTTAACAAACAGGCAGAAGGGCCGGGCGAACTAGAAGCCTTCTTGTGTGATAAGCCCAGAATACAAGCCTCCTAGGTGACCCTTAGCAGTCCGCTCGGGCCCAAGACGACAGTGTCCCCGGATCAACTCTTAGTACCAGTTTTGACCTATTTCATTTTGCAAGCCCCTTTCTAATTCAGCCAAGGATTTCTTCCCCTCAAATTCCTGTCAAGTTAAGACCTGGAAAAGGGAGCCCAGATTTTTTCTAGTGTGAAACAGTGCTGATTTTTAAGTTGTCAATCAGCTGTTGATGGGAAATGAGGCAGCTCAAAGATAGCAACTCCTCACTTAATGTCCCCTTTAGGTTCTTGGAACTGTGGTGAAAGACTGTAACAAAACCAATTTCAACACAAGCTGATTGAATTAAACAAGAGTTCAGGTTCTATATGATCTCATCATTATAATGAAATGACAAATGGTGATGAGACATTATCCGAAAACCTACTGTAGTTCCGAGGGCCCTGGGCAGAGGACTCTCTAAGGGGAATGTGACCAGCCCTCTTGTTCTAGCTCATTCCTCTTGTCCTCTCTCTCTGGCTGATCAGATATCCAGGGGGCTCAGCTCTGCCAGGACTCTGAAGAGGGGAGCAGCCATCTGTCCTGGGGCAGGCTTGTGCCCCGGGCAGGGGACCTGCTGCCCTCTCTCACTGCCCCTTCTCTTCCTTCTCTCTCTGTCCTCTTGTCCTTCTTATCCTCCAGCTCTGATCCAATTCCACTTGCAGCCAGACCTCCAGGACCCTGGGTCATCCTTCTCGTAGAACATGATGGGGAATATCTTCATCTGTTGTGTCAGAGCCCCCTGTGACTGGGTCCCAGAGTTGGCTGCAGAGGAGGGACAGGGGCCAGCCTCTGCTCTGGGCCAAAGTTTGGGGAGTTTGTTCTAACAGTCCTGGGTCAAGGAGGAGACCCCTTGGTCCTGACCTGTTTCTCAGCCCGACGTCAGTAGAACAGGGTGAATAGGGGTGGGGCCCAGGCATCTGCAATGTTTAGAAGCTCCCAGTGATTCTAATACACAGTGAGGGGTCTGAGGTGAGGGCCGGGGTCGGGGGGCAGAGTGGAAGAGGGGAAGATGCAAAAATGCAAGCCAGGCTCTGAAAAGCAACTTGGGGGATTAGGACCCTTGGGGAGCCCCCCAGGGTCAGGAGCCGGGGCCTACTCACCTCTTATCCAGCAGGAACTCCACCTCCAGCTCCTCTATGCCCTATAGGAGGAGGAAGGGAGGGAGGCTGTGAGCTATGAGCTGCCCCAGGAGCCTCTGTGAGCTGCCCGGCCTTCCCATGAAGCTGTCTTGCGGATATGGAGTGGGGGCAGCTGCTCCTGGCTCTTGTTGTCCCCTCTGCCTCCTGCTGTCCCTAAGTCTTTGACATCAAGAACATCACTGACCACCCAGGGGAGGGTCAGGGTATGGAGATGACCCACAGCCCCAGCATTCAAACTCTTCTGCCCCAGGATATTTCCCTTTCATCTTGTATCCCCGTTACTCTACTTCACATTGCTCTCCTGCCTTCCCGCAGGGCTGTGCAGCGGGCAGGGAGAGCTGTGATGTTGCCCCCGGAAAGTTCAACACCAAAGGGGAGGGGTCCCTTCCCTGCCTATTCCTTTACATTTCCTACTGTGCAACTTCAGGCAAGTTGTGACTCACTGGACCTTAATTTCCCCACTGAAGTGTAATCCAGGTGAGGGCAGGGATGCTCTGACCCTGACGTGTCCCCAGTGCCTGGCCCATAGTGGGTGTTCAAGTATTGGTTGAGTGATCGGATCTATTGTATAACTTCCTGGTCCTTCCCAGCTCTGACTCTCTCTAATTCGCAGATTTGCCTTCCTTCACTGTCGTCTGTCCTCTGTCCCCTCGGGTTATCCCGGCAACAGGACTCTGAGGGAAGGGACAAAGGCAATCAACACTTCCTGCGTCTCCACTTGGCACTGTGAACAGTGCAAGGAGCCTTAGTTACGGTTCCCCACTTAAGTCTCACAGTGTCTCTGTGTGATAGGTACTAATATCACCATTGTGAGGAAGAGGAAAGAGAACTCAGAAGAATTAAATAATTCCCACAAGGTCATAGTGCTAGTAAGCACTAGCACTGGGGTTTGGATCAGCAGCTGTCTTCCCCTGACTTGCTGTTACACAGACAGGAGCCTGTGGAAAGGCATCATGGGAATGACCAGCAGCTCCTCAGGAGGCAGGAGGCTGAAGGGCTTGGCAGCCACGCCCACCTCCGGGTTGAGTGGGAACTTCACACGGGTTGTATTCCTGAAGCAGAGCTTGGTGAGGTCGTAGAGAACTGTCAAGAGATGGTCATCTGGTGTTGCTGTGTCTTCGTCACAGACACTCAGCTCCAGCACGTTCTAGGAGAGAAGGCGGAGCCCAAGTGCGGTCACAAAGTTTGCACGAGCCTGTGGACCTGTTCCCATTGACCTCAGTCCTACCAAGGGGGTGGGTCTGAGGATCAGGGACCAGCACAAAGGTCCCTGCTCAGGTGTGGGAGGCATTTGTAGGGAAATGAGTTTATAGAGGAAAGTGTCTACTCCACCCTTTCCAATTCTCTGAAGCCTTCCTGCCCTCTGTTCTGACTCCCCGGTTGGAGCATTTGGCGAGCTTGGCAGGGGCCTGTGAAGTGTCTGGGGTTTCATTTTACCCGGGGGAAGGACGGAAGGGCAGAGCAAGCAAGATTCCTGCCAGGATATGGAATGCGCTCAGCTCTGGGGCCTCAGAGCTGCGGGCCACAGGGCTCCTGCGGGATTAGAAAGCCCAGACCAGGGAAGCTAGCATCTTAACACTCTGGGGAGTGACATGCCAAAGGTTATAGGCATTCTGACACTTGATGGGGCTGGGGTCAGGTGCTGGAACTCCATCCTTTGGCTCATCGGCTCCTAATGAGATCTTAAGGATGGTTCCAAGGCAGCATATCAAGGGTTGAGCACCTGCTCTGTCATCTGACTGAACTCTGAGGTCAGTGGTCTCAGGCGACACAGGTTAACCTCTGAGGCCCCTTGTTCTAAGGATCCTGGGAGATGCTGGTTGGGACTGGGTTTGCCTCTTTGGTCCCTGTTCGGTACACCTGAAGTGGTTCTCAGCTTTGGCAGCCGAGTGAGGTCTGTTCACCTGGTAATTACTGGAAACCCAGGTATGACCCAGAACCAACCCAGGAGCCTCCTAGGTCTTTAGACAAAGGAAACCCGAATTCTAATTTCAAGATGGCCAATTGAGTCCACATCAAAATCCCCTTCTTTTACCAGAACCACATGTATCATAAATATTTTTAAAGCAATCAATATAAAAAGTACTTGCCATGAAACAGAAATAGAGAAGCATGTCTAAAGTATGAAACCAGTAAGCTGGAGAGAGCTCCCAAGTCTCAAATGTCCTAAAACTGGTTGATGCCTCCATGATGAGGCCAAGTTTCTCACAAGGAGCACTGTGCTGAGGCTGTCACAACTCCGCGTGCTCCAGGAGATGCAAACTTGACTCAGAGCCCCCATATCTCTGAATAGGACCAATATCATTAGGTAGATCAACAAATGAGAGAACACACATCCAAAGAATTAGGAATAATAGAACAATCTAAAAAGATTAACATAGAGAAAGCCCTCTGCATAGAATTGAACCTAGTGAATAGAATGGTTCTTCTCTTCGGTGTTTTCTCCTGCTTGGAGTATGTTTTGGAAGGTGCTGGAAACACACTCTATTTGAAGGCAGGAGACACCCAGTTCCAGAAATAATTGGGCAGAAGGACAAGAGAGACAGGAAAGAAGATGGAAGGATAAGCAGACGCAGAAAGGGACAAATATGAGATGGGCTGAAAGGAGTGGGTGGGTGAGACAACAGGTCAAGCAGGCAGAAGGAAAGACAAATGGGCACAAGAAGGACATGTGAACAAAGAGAAGGACGAGCTTGCAGGAGGGGAATGGAAGTGCCCCCAGAGCAGATGGGTGCAGTTCTCCCCACCTCACCTTCACTTGGCTCTGGATCTGGAAATTGAAGCTTTCGTTCCATTCTGGGTTTGGGCAGTTGGAGATGGTCCTAGTCCTCAGCTTCTCATGAGAAGCGGTGGGCAGGGAGAGGCTCACGTAGCAGTCTGTCTGGCTCACTGTCCAATGAAGACAAACGGGGGAGGAAAGAGCAAGTTGTCAGTCCAGGTCCAGACTGGAGAGAGTGTGGAGTCAGAAGGGAACTTCAGGCAAGTCGCTTCCAGAGCAAGAAGGCCTTGTCTCGGCTTCAGGTCCCCCCCGACTCAGGAGTCTGACTCTTTAGAGACTTTTGTCCCAGAACCCTGAGAAAATCTCAGACTGTGGGCTAGGGGTTTCACAGAAGGGAACCCAGGTCTTGCTGACTGTTCTCACGGACACAGATGCCTTCTGGCTCTTGTCAGAAGCACCCTGGCTCTCTGGTCTGGGACAAGGGCATGATGCGCAGTTTTCTCTCTGCCAGGGAAAGATCCGGAGGACCAGCTCCAAAGAGTCCAGTAACCCAGTTACCTCTTCCATTAACCCAAGGCACCAGGGAAACAAAAGTAGGTCCCAGCTCTTCCTCTGGGCTGAGGGGAAGCAGGGATTAGAAGGGACTCAGTCTGTTGTCAGTCAGCCCAGAGAACCCCCATGGGAGAGTTCTTGGTAAGAACAAGCTATTCAGCGGGATCTAGGAGAAGGAATCACCATCAACACATGACTAAACATCTTAATTGCAATGCTGGGTTCTTCATGCCTATGCTGGTCTTCCAGCATGAGGTGTGTGACCCAAGAAACCCTCACATCAGAAGTCACTTTTTTTTTTTTTAATTTGAAATGAACAACCCAAGTGAGCTAATGCTGGCTGTGGTCTGGAGAAGGGGCAGAAACTGTGATCCCAGTAGGCCCTCCCAAAGTGGAAGAGGTCAGCTAGGTCTTTTGGTTGGAGTATCAGAAGTCATAGGGTGAAAAATAGCAACCCAGCCTGGCTCCCCACTTCCACTCCACCTAGGAGGGGGAGGTAGGGATTCTGTGGCTGCCCTGGTCACTCCCCTGGCAGCCTGCTGGGCCAATTCCCAGGGTTCACACCAGATACATAGGAAATGAGAAAAGGCAATGGTTTCCAGTGTCAGAGAGTTCTCTGGGTGGCAAAGCTATTGTGGGCATGGGAGTCCTGTACTGAAAGAACCGATGCAAACTAGTTTGGGGTTGTCACCAGTAATGCCCTGTGAGAGTAGAACCAGAGGTGTGCCCCTGGACTGACTGGTTCCTGCATCGTCACTACCCTGAGAACTTTATCAGAGTTAATAACCTTGGACTGCATCACAGGTGTCCCGAGCTTCTGATTTTCCCCCAATGTCTGGTTAATCTTTGAGGGCTTACCGCTCAGTGAATTGGCACTCACAGCCCTCCTCCTGCTGAATAAAGGTGAGGTGACACTGTCCTTTACAGGTCATAATCATCATTTAATCCAGACACAAAGAATGACCAACATCAAACAGAATGGAAAAAAAAAAGACCTCATCACCCTCATCATCCCCTCCATGCCTAACCTGCTACTTTTCAATGTCAACTCAGGTGTTCAGGCCAGACACCAAGTATTGTCCTTGACTCCTGCATCGAGCTGCCTCAGCTCCTTTGACCCCTCCAGCCCCCCCCCCCCCCCCCCCCCCCCCCCCCCCCCCCCCCCCCGCATCTCCTTACTCGCACTGGCACTGGCTCTGCCTTGCTGCCGGCCTCCTTCACCTCTGCTGCCTCCCTTCCCACTGGGCACCTTGTCTTCTGTCTTGCGCTACTCGAATCTCTTCTCTCAAGAGAAACCAGAGGCATCTTTTTGGATCTGACCGTGTCACTCCCCAGTTGAAGATCCTTTGACGGCTCCCATCTGCCCTCAGAAAGGAGTCCCGCCCACTCGACGCAGCTGCCCCTGCCAACTTCCCCAGACTCAGCCTTATCTTTGCACCCTCCCTGCACCCCAGCCCCCACCCTGCCCCCAAGCACACACATACACGCACACACACATCTGTATGCACACACAGAGGTGCACCATGCTTACACTTGCACTCGAGACTCCAGCCAAACCCAATCACTGTAGATCTCAGAAGGTACTATGTTGTTCTATCATTCCTTCTGCCCAGAATACCCTTCTGCTTTCACCCCATTTTCCCCTTGGCTAGCCCCTTCAGATTTCAGAAGGAACTTCCTCTGGAAGCCTTCCCCAAGCCCCCAGGTCTGGGCCAAGTGCCCCTCCTAGCCCAGAGCCCTCTGCTCTTCTCCCGGTGGATCACTGGCTGACAGTGCACCCTGGACATTGGCAGGCCCAGAAAGCCATGTGTCAGCACTTAGTAGGCAGTTGTTGAGTACATGAATGAATGTAAAAGCCAAACTTCCTGCTGTTGGGCTGCATCAGTAAACCCAGAAATTCTGGCTGAGTCACTGCAGACATAGGTAAGCAAGTTGGCATGCCTAATCCCTCTGCCCATGGAGAGGCTCCCCAGGGACCTGCTCAGTCATCCTGGATCTCTCCTGGGGCTCCTTTTGGACGCTGACCCCTCCTCGTCAGCCTGTAACACTCTCCTCGGGCCTGCCGCTGCACACCAGAAGCCTACAGGCAGTGGCTCCAACCCATTTGCGTAGCATGACATAATGGGCTGGATAAAGGTCCTTTCCCTCTAAAATCCCTTTCCTATCTTCAGTCCATGCCTAAAATTCTCCTGTTAAACGCATTAAATAAGCCTCAGTATTATTGGCCTGGGAGAGACAGAGTTGATCAGATACCCACACCTCAAGTGTCAATTCGTCTTTCAGTCTTTTTGCAGAGAGCTGTTCCCACCCTCTCCCTGGAAGTTGGGAAGAAGGAACATGCAGCCCAGAGAAGAGGTAATCTGTGGGGGGGGGATGATGGAGGAAATCTGGATGGCAATAAGGGACAGGTGTCCTTAGCTGACTGCAAGGACAGTGACCGTTGTGTTTGCAATGTGGAATGGTTAGGCAACGGTGACACAGTTCTGAGAACCTCAGGGTGCAGGGGATTTCCTAGGCATAAACGCCTTCTAATCCTCGTTCTCTGTGGAGTGACAGAGGGCTTGGTCATCTGAGTGACGTGTATCCTTTCTTGGAACGTGGGCGGCCCAAATGATGCAATGATCTCTACAGAGGGCGAGAGCGCTGTTTCCCTAATACCTCTGGAGACACCTGCCTCACCTCCCTTCGGGGCTGGTTTGCATTTTAATTTATTTTCCCAAGAGGAGGGAAAACATTTATTTGACAGCTGGGAGGTTTCTGGGCTGACCGCCACCTAGTTCTGGCTGGGTCTGTGTGACACGCTCCCTGGCAAGGGGGTCACTCCTGAGCCTCATCCTTCCATCTCTTCTCTTTCAGGCTCTTTGAACTCCAGGAAACTCAGACACGCATTAGCGGCTGAACCAGAGAGTAACATGCTTTTGATACAAGACAGAGGGAACTATTTGGGGTGAGGGTAGCACAGAACTTGGGAGACCTCAGGGTAGTCCCCAACCTTACCAGCTAAGGCAGCAACAGGGCCCTGTGACAGCCGTGGGGACCAGACACAGTGTGATGGGGTTGGCTCCCCCAGACGCTGTGCATGCCTCCGACCCCACTCCTCAGGGGAAATGAAGGAAACACAAACAACAAGAGGTACTCACAGGGGACCAGGTACTCTCAGAAGGCAGCCTGTGTGCCAAGGTGTGTGTAAGGAAGAAGGGGAAAGGGGTGGAGGAGCCAGACCTCAGCCCATTCCTCTGGCTGTCTGCCCCCGAGCCCCCGATCTCTCATCAGGGGCATGGCAGGGAGAAGACAGAAAGGACCTGGACAGTGGGCAGAGCTGTGCTCACAGGTGTATGCATGCCGCGTGACCCGCAGGGCTGGGGCAGACACAGCTGGAGGGGGTGGAGGCAGGTGCAAGCAGCTGTGGGTGTAAGCGCTGCAGCTGTCCCTCGGGGAGGGGTCGGGAGAAGTGCGGCATGGGCAATGAAGGCAAAGAGTCGGCCAGGCCCCCAGCCCGTGGAACACTTCCACACTCCTCGGATCGCCCACCGATGGGCTGGAAGGCCTTGAGAAGCCTGACGATAAACCACTGGCCCTTTCAGCAGAGCTGGTCCCAAGCCGGACACTGGCTAGACACTGGCTAGAACTGCTGCCACTGTAATTGGCTCTGTACTCACCACCCAGGGAGCCTGGCCTGAATCCGGCCTGATCCTTTTGCTTTCTCTGGGCCCAGGGCCCTCCCCCGCCTGCCTCCACCCTCATCCCTGCATGGCAAGTTTCTCAGCCTCTCCCCACCTCTGCTGCAGCACAGCCTGCGCAGGAGCCCTGGGGAAGTCACGCAATCCCTTCCTCCAGGGCTCAGGCACCCACCGCTTAGATCCTGGCTTTCACACTGCCGGCTTCCTCGCCCCCACCACTGGCCCCAGCCTCCTTCTCCGGGCTCGTCCCTTCTACTCCCCTGCGCCCTGACCTGGGATCAAACACTTTCCTCAACCCTGGTATGCAAAATGGGCCTCGCATCACTACCCTCAGGTTGTTGGGAGGATCGTGAGGTGTTTGGACGTCTGGCCCTAGGCTGGTGCCAGCCGATGCTCTGGGCAGCATCCCCCTCCCCCTTCAGGATGGCCCCTCCCCAGACTGACCGACACTCACACCCTGCCCCTCTCAGCCCCAGGACCCCAGTGCAGCCTTCCTTAGCAACTTGCAGTTTCCATTGTCCTCCTCTGGGCCTTAAGTTCTGTAGTGACGAGATTAGAAAGCCGTGTTCTTGGGCTCTTCTACACCCAGTTTCGGCTGATTTGTGTCCCTCTGTTAGGAAGCACACTCGGTGTCACGGTCTGTGCGCTCCCCGCCCCTCTGAGTTGGACCAGAGTCTAGCGAAGCTGGAGGAAGCCTGGCGGCTGTTGGGCCATTCTTGTGTGGTCACCAGGGTGTGGGGACACCCCCTCAGCAGTGGGGCTGAGTTCTCTCTTCCTTGAGGTCCAAGTTTTCTCTCAGACGGGGTGGGGGGCGGAGATGAGGGAGGCGTGGAGGGCCTTTGGTTCCCCTGATCTTCTGCAATGCCACCCCAAATACAGTTATGGGGGGAGCATCCTGTCCACTCAGATGCTGTCATTTCTTCCTGAAGCCAGAGACTCCCCTGGGCCCCGTGGCTTGGGAATGCCGCAGGGCCTGGGACGAAGGTAAAGTTAAGGCTTCGGGAAAACACTGTATAAACAGCCCTGGTGAGTCAAACCACATCCTGGGGCTGAACCGTAGGGCTGGAGAGCAAGGGGACTAGGCCGGCAGCAGGCCCACTGATGCCTAAGGGTCTCTCCTTCACCCCAAACAGCCCTAAACTCATGCAAAAGCAAGGAGTGCCCAGCATGGGGGAAGCTGGCACTCCTGGAAATGGGTACTGGGGGTGGGGCACTGGGAAGAGAGGGTGAGGTGGGCAGGGCCCTTGGGTGCAGGCAGATGCAGGGTCTGGCAGTGCCAAGGTTGCAGCTAGTAGGAGGAGCCAGAAAACTGATATAAACCCCAAAGTCTAAAATACAACCTGAGTATAGAACACACACATACACGCACACACACACACACACACACACACATACCATGTGGGCACCCACAGAAACGCCTGATACTGTCTCCAGCCTGGGCCTGTCTCCGTCCAGGCCCTATAGGCAGAGAAGGAGGGAAGTGAGAGGACGGTACTCACCCCTATCAGCCTGTCGGACGTTTTTCATCCGGATGATCCTCACTGTTAGCAGGTAGCATGGGGACAGCCCCTCCTGTGGAGTGAAGGACAGTAGACTCACTGTTCAGACGAGCATGGCAGGTGGCCTTGACAGAGAGCAGCTCAAGCTGGCCGCAGGCTCCCGCTGCCCGGACCCTAGAAGGCTCCCCAGAGTCAATCCACTTTGCTGGGCCCCGGAGGACTCCCTGGTTGCCAGGGGGTGCAAGCACTGAGGTGAGGGTTTTCTCCTTGCCCCTCTGAGCCAGCATGCCCTGGACGGGGGACAGCTTCACGTCTGTTCCGTTCATGTCTTTTCTGTTTGAATCTTGGGACTTGAAGCCCTTTCTCTGAAACTTTTACCCTGGCTTAGATGAGTCTTCGTACCATCGACCCCCAGCCCATGCCCATGGCAGCCGCCACTGGGCTCCTCCAACTCCCCAAACAACTGAGATCATGGAGGCCCCTGAACGCGAGCCTTTACAGTGCACACAGGACACTCCTGTTGCTAAAATCACTTTATACCTTTTTAGGAGGATGCAATTTTTCTCTATTTAAAATAATATTGGAGTTTGGAAAAAACAAAACTCTAATACTAAAAGTATGAAGAAAAAGAGAATCCCCATAATCTTACCACTCAAAAATTATTATTATCATCATTAATTTTTTTAATGTGATGATTTTTTTATTTTCAACTCAGGCTGTCTACACAAAGCTCATCTGCCTTGGCTACTGTCAGAGGTAATAATATTTGTAACAGCTAGCATGCACTGAACATTTACTATCTGTCAGACACCTTTCTTGGTTTCTAATCCTCATTAGACCTTTGTGATAGAGCTGTTGATACCTTTTCTACAGTGGAGATGTGACTGACGTGTGACACTGCACTAGTTTTAGGCATACAACACAACTTGCGTGTAGATATACATCTATGTATGTTACGATATGATCGCTACAGTAAGCTGAGTTAGCATCCATCACCACATGTGGTTGCAATTGTTTTACTTGTTATGAGAATTATTGTCATTTTGAGGTCTGTCCTTCCAGCCTCTTCTGGGGCTTAATTCTAACCGGCAGCAGCAGAATGATGGGTGTCGCTGAGGTCCTGAGGTAGATGTGTGGTCAGCTTTAGGGTCTTTCCTTGCTCTCTCCCCTACGTCTGCCTCAAAATCAGAACAGAAGCCGATCTGGCGGTCATGTATAGTTCCTCTGAAGGGTTCCTTTTGTGAGGCGAACTCTGAAATGTTGAATGTCTTCATGGCCAATACCTGGCTCTAACAGGATTCTGTTTTGAGCGCTATAACTTGGGCCGAAGGCCACACAAACCATTTCTTTTCTGGCTCTAGAGACATGGCTGTGGCCTTTGGCCAGACCCTCTCGGGCACAGTGGGGTCCTTCCTTCTCACTCCCTACCTGGGCAGAGCGGTATCACGGTCTGATCTGGTGCGGAAGGAGGAGTCAGCTGTCACGCAGGTGAACAGTTGTGGCAAAGCCTGTTCCCACCAACCCACGTCCTCAGAGGGCAACCAGAGGGCTCCCAGTGGGAAGCCACCCCAGGCTTCAGCCAGGCAGGGGCCCGTCCTCAGGGGCATTTCATAGTGTCGAAGGGCTCTGAACCCATGGCCCTGGTCTTCTTGGCCCTCGCTACCCGTCTTCTGCCTTCAGGAGGGCTGCCCTCGCCCCTGCCCGGCTCTCTCGTGTCTCCTCTGGGATGGAACGAGCCTTTGCGGTTTCCTGCAGGCCCTCCCCTGAGGTGTCCCCACCTTCCAGGGAAAGCTCTCTGCTGTCATCTTCCCTGATAACTTCCATGACTGTTGACCGTCTCTTTCTACGCTAACTCAGCAACAATGACCACACCAGCTGCCGCCTGCCGAGGGGCTGCCGGCTGCCGAGGGGCTGCCGGCTGCCGTCTGCTGCGTGTTGTGTGCATAACCTCTGCACGTAGTCTTGCTCAAACCTAACAACACCCCACGGGGCAGTTATTATTAGCCTCACTTCACAGATGGAGAATCTGAGCCTAAGTTCTTCAACTTCTGGCACTCAACGAGAATCAGAGGGGCCCACGTTTGAATCCAGTTCTAATTCTTGGGCCCGGGATCATCATAACCACGACCTTGCTGCCATCTCTCCTGAAAGCAGACCCCAGTGCACACGCAGACAGGTGTGGCTCACCCTCATCTCCCCTTCCTCTCGCTCTTAGGATCGATGATTAGAATCTATTTTTCTGACAGATCCTTCTTTTTACCCTGAATTTCCCCAAAGCCCCCAAAGAACCCCAAGCGCTGGCCATTTTCCCACTTGCCATGCTCTAAGAGGCCACACTGTCTGTCTGTCTCTTTTTGAAAAAGGCAGGCACATCATTGCCAGAAGGGTTCTTGGAGAGCTTTCCACTTTCTTACAGCCACAGAGGGATCCTTATCGTTCACCTGGAGCTTCCAATTACACCTTCCAGCCCAGGCTTTTGCAGGAGAGACCTGATTTCAAAGCCCCCTACAAAGACCTCTTGTGTCCCCCAGCAGGCAGACAGGGTGCAGAGGGCCCAGGGGGAGGGCGGCAGAGGGAACGGGGAACTTGAGTCTTGGGCTCAGATGATTTCAGGAGCCAGCACTGTAAAAAATGACCTTCTTGGCTTAAAATGAGTCTTTTGCTCCTGGTATAATATGGTTAATGGGAGTGGGGCTAGGGATAAGCACAAATTCGCGGCCCCAGAGGTAACAGATACACAGCACAGCAGAAAAATGCAGAACAAAGCTGAGAGTCTGTGACTGTGCAGACGGGGAGCAGAAACCAGTGAGATTAAGAAACCTGAGTTTGTGGGTGGCTTATAGTGTGCCGATAGTAAGGACTTCGGGGACTTGGACAAGCCCATCCCTAGAAACAGGATGCCCTGGTTGAAACACCTGACAGCAGGCATGGCCAGGCCCCACGCCAGCTGGGCTGCAGCCCTGGAGCAGGGGCAGGCATGAATCCTGTGGCTCGTTAGGCGTTGAAGGGTCCCAGGGTGAGGACAGGGGCACACTCAGAATACTGGAGCTCTAAGCAGGGACTATTCGGCAAACAGTACAGAAATGCGTTTAGACACATCAGCAGCTGGTAGAGCTGTGCGGGGAGGATGCGTGGAGAGAAGTTTTCTGGGACACCTTTCCTTAGGCTGCCAACACACGTTGCTTCTAGCTTCCTCCCCAGTCTTGGTCCCTGGGGCTGACATTGCCGGGACTTCATTTCCCTCCAGACCTCCTAGAATGGGGGCCTCTGCTAGCTAGTGTGAAAAAGATGTAGCCCCTTGATTTTCAGGAGTGGCTCTTATGCAATCCAACATTGCCCATTCCCACCCTGTCACTTTATAGTGAGACCTTTCAGCAGAGAGGCTGCAGGACACAATTCATCACCGTCCTCTGGGGTGCCAGGTGCTGATGCCACACCGGGTGCACTGCACCTGTTCTCACCTGACCCTCCAACCCTGCTCTGAAGAAGGTACTATTATACCCGCTTTGCAGAGAAGACTGTTTAGAGAAGCTGTATCTGACACGGGTCACACAGCCCAGCGGGGACAGGGCTCAGGTATAGGCCCCCCCAGCTGCAGGGCAGCGTGCCCTCCAGCCACCTGGACACTGGCCCTCACCACAAATGAATGAAACCAGCTAAAATTTTGCTCCAGGCCATGCCCTAGACCAGTTCACAGCAGAGGCAAGAGTAAAACCCTTAGCTCCCAACTTTGGACTCTCCTTACACCCTAAGAATCTAGCTACCACTAGAAATTAGTCAACATTTAGTTACAGGTTGTCCCTCAAGGTCAGGCTCCCAGGGAAGGGGGGCAGTGGGGAGAGGGCCTGACAGTTCTGTTGCAGAAGTGGCGGGTCTGATGCCCACCCTTGGGTCAGGGACACCCTAACCAGACCAGCCCACGAGGCCTGCAGCACCAACGGCGGGAAGATGGCTTCCCTGGAGCCTGTGGGAACTGCCCTCCCCAGGGCTTCTCAGGGCTGGCCTGGCTAGTGATGCCATCTCCTCCTTTCCAGAAAACTGGGTGGATCCAGCAGTTCCTTTCAACACCGTGTCAGAGCTCAGACCAGCCTGGCCATAGCTCCCAGGATGCACAGGCCCGTCCTAAAAGGAGACCATCGGGGTGGGGACTCTGTGGGACCACAGAACATCCCTCAGGTAGTCTGAACAGCACCCTAAACCAGGGGTCACCTGCAAGGAACCGCTATGGCTGTTTTCCTTTTCACCACCCAGGCTAGGTGAGGGGGTGGGGCCAAAAGTCCCAGCTCTGAGTCACGGACCTCCCAGGACCGGAGTGGGCAGGCGAAGTTCTCAGCTGCTTCCCTCCCCACTTGGAGGTGAGCTCTGCTCCTTCTGTGGAGGGACCGCAAAGCCCAGCCCAGGCTCTCGGAGACTCGGCAAGACTGGACAAGGGGGAGCAAGTGCTGACCACCTTCGCCACGAAGCCTTCTCAGACTCACTCTCTCCCTTCCCAGAGGACCTCCGCTTTTCATCTCGGGTGCTCTCTAGCCAGCTGCTTGCTCCGGAAACCACAGACGTTTACACACGTGCAGGATTTGTAATGACCTTCCTAGGACACCCCTGTTACCACAGGAGACTTGCATCTCTGAGACCCTGAGGGCTACTTAGCTGCTAGCTAAAATTTCCCAGAGGGCTGTCGGAAACGTGGGCACACCCCTGAAAGCCGTGTCTGTTCTGGCCGGGGCAGTGGGGCACTGGCGCCATGCGGCACAGAGCTCCCCACCTGGGGTCTGTGGAGACTGAACAGGGTCTCCTCTCCCACCCCAAAAGACAAGGCACTTCCAGGGCACCACTCCTGTCATTCAGTGAGTTAGCGCGGGCTGGGGAAAGGGAAAGAGAAATAAGTCTCTGTTGGCAGTCCTCGACATGGCGCGCCGACAGCCAATCAGAGGTGAGATGAGGTAGGAAAGCCAGAGCGGGACCAGGGCCCTGGCCATCAGACCATGAACCTGGGGTCTCCCTGCCAGGCTGAGAGGAGCTGGGGAGACCCAGGAGTCTTGACCACAGACCCAGGTGGGAGGCTTGTTGGCTGGTAGTGGCAGGTGGGCAGTGTCACCGACCCTCACCAGCTATCACGCCACATGCTGACACTGCATGGCCGCTTCAGATGTCCGTGGGGTGAGCACCTGCTCACCGTGAGGACGGGCCAAATGTGGGCCCACTCCTGGCAGTGCCGAGCCCTGTCCACCTGGCTGCTGGCCCGGCCCCAGCGCGGCCCTGAGCCACTGCGTGGCATCTTGTTAAGCTCGTGGGCACCCACAGCTGGGCCAGCCACCAAGGAGCTCCAGTGCCAACTGGGCCAGAACAGGTTCCCAGGTGCCAGGTGGGGGCTGCCCCCATAGAGGCGCTCCCACGTCTCTGGAGTCCTCAGTGCCACAGCCCCGGAGCCTGTCTCCTGCCCTCAGGTCCTGGCCCCACCCACCCAGCACAGCCTTCTTACCTCCAAGGCACAGGTACCCAAGGGTCTGTCATCTTCTGCTTGGCACGGGTCTGGTAGGTAGTGGGAGATCCAGGCGGGTATCTGCTTCTGGAGCATTGCTGTGGCTCTCCAGCTGGGTGGCGAGGCTGGGAATTTATACTCTGACTCAGAGCTCTGCCTCTGGATGCCTCTTGGCATTGGCTGGGATTGCCCGGGGAGGGATCAAGGTAGGTAGGCAAGCAGATGCGGAGTCCCCGCCTAGATCTCGTAGTATCAAGGGACCCTCAGGTCCTCAGATCTTAGAAATGCAGGGGCCAGCAGGGATTCTGACCTTGAGGACAGCAATCTGCTGACCCTAGAAGCTCAGAATAATCAGCTGTGGGAACAGAGGGTGGCAAGACAAGGGTGCTAACTCTCACAATTTTAGGATAAACCCCTTCTCTTCAGCTCACTGAGGTCCCACTCAGATATGCACCTCTGGGGCGGGGCAGGGGGGCATGGTGCCTGTTTTTTTAACTCTATTTAGTCCCATGGCTCAGAGCCAGAGGAGCTGTGAGCAGGGACCTCATGAAGGCAGGGACCATGGCCAGGGCTCCTAAAGTTAGAGGGTGAAGAAAGAAAACAGTTGCCCAGTCTTTGGTGAGGAGAGCTGGTCAAGGGCAAGTGCCCCCAGATGCCCTCCTGGGAGGCCAGGTGGAGGGAGGGTGTGCCCAGCCCCTGCCTGGTCTCAGGGCAGCTTAGAGGATGCTCCCGCCCCACCCAGCTGATCCCTATCTCTGCCCTGGTAGATGGCTCACTAGGGGGCCTGGCGAGGTAGCTTCACCTGCTCGGCTGCCCAGCTCAGGATAGTGGGAGTTTCCTGCCTGAGCTATTGCCTGGGGCCCCACAACCGGCTTTTCTGGCCCACAGATTAAAGTACATTTATGAAACTGAGGGTGAGATCTGAACACAGGGCTGACTGGGCACAGGGATGGAACCTGGTCAGTGGTATCTGTGGGACCTGTCCCCCTGCCAAGGTGTCCCCACCCTGCTCCCCTCTGCCTGCCAGGCCCTCTAGAAGGGGAATGGGGCCTTGGCTTGGACCCCACCCTGCCCATGTCCTTCCTTGCCCCTGACATCTATCCCACTGCCAAGGACACAAACTCAGCACCCACTCCTCTCTGTGGACTAAATTCAATTTAGTTTACACTTAGTGAGTATGGGCTGCGTACATGCTAAGAGAGAAAATCCCTTAAAGTTGCTGGCAGTCCATCTGGGGAGCTGAATGCTTCCAGTCCCTCAGAGGCTCAGAGGCGCAAGTCTCCATGGTAACAGGGGCGTCCTAGGAGGGTCAGTACCAACCCTTCACTGGTGTAACCCTCTGTGGTTGCCGGGGCTTACAGCTGGCTAGAGGGCACAGAAGGTGAAGAGTGGATGTCCGCTGGGAGGGAGAGAGTGGGTCTGAGAAGACTGGCATCTGAATCGGGTCTTGGAAGACGGAAAAGATTTCAGTAACTAATGAGAGGCGGGAAAGGCATGACAGGAGAAAGGAACAGGGTGAGCAGACTAGGGAGGCCAGGAAGCAGGGTATGCACAGGAGAACGAGGGGTCTGGTGCCAGAGAAGTGCAGTGTGTAGGAGGAGATTCGGATTGCGGGGTAGAGAGTGGGACACCAAGGGCGGTGGAAGTTGGGCAGAGAAAAGGGAGGCTTTGTGAAGGAACAAATCTGGAAAGATCCATTAGGGCCCAACTGTTGTGACCCTCAAAGACCATGCTTTAAATTCAGACTTTTTCTCTAGGCAGTGGGGAGCCATCAGTGTTTTATGATTGAGATGATTGTTGACACTGTTACAGATGTCCCTGTTTCCCTCCCCCTTGCCCACCTCCCAGCTCCCACCCCCTCCCCTCTGGCTACCCCAACCCTGTGTCTGTGATTATGCGCACATGTTCTTTGACTGATCCCTTCACCTTCCTCCCTCTAGCCCCCCATCAGTGAGTGGTTTTTGAGCAGGAGAGTACCATGGTCAGAGCTGAACTCCTAGAAGGCAATACTGATTGATGTGGTTGGCAACCCAACCCACAGCACAGCACAGCACAGCACCTAAAAGTGACAGAGTGAAGAGGTCCAGGGGACCTTCCCCCTGAGGATCCCACCTGCTTCACATTCTCTGCACTCCCCAACCCTTCCCCCATGAAACAGGCATAAGGCAAGCCCCCAAATCCAGGGCATTCCTCAAAGTTCGGAGCTCGATCCTCTCCTCACTGAAGGAGCCCAGCCCGTCCCGCTTCACCCACCCTACGCAGTGCACGGAAGATCTGGCTCTCGGATCCTTTTATGAAGATTTCCTCATTGTGCATAAACTCCTCGGGACCAGCACCTCACTGTAGTTAAATGAAATCAAATTAGATAGAAGGTGGGCAGAAGCTTCTTCCTCCGTGCCTTTGCCATCGCCTCTGACCCAGGTCAGAGCTGGTGCAACTGCAAACTGAGTCAACATTCCGTGAGTGAGCACTTGCTGAGTGCCTACTGTGGGTGAGTCTGGGCGCGGAAGGCTCAGGGCAGATTTCGGAAGGAAACAGAATTTATGATCTAATGAGGGGGGAAGGGGGCTGAATTAAGTGCTAACTTGCCCAGTGTGGATTCCGGTGTGGGGCACGAGGGGACAGGGGACTCCAGTGTGGGCTCAGTGGGAACTGGGCTGGGAAGGTACGGAGTGCCTGGCGGAGACGACATCCACGAACAGAGTCAGGGGCGCCTTACCCCGTCCTCGAATCCACCGTGTCTCCAAACAAACGTGCAATTTAAGCTAAAACACTGTTCTTGGTACACACCTGATGCTCTCTCTCTGCCCCTAGAGTTATCTCATGTGGAAACTCTGCAGCTGTCTGCACAAAGTGGAAGGGACTAAGTTCCCTTTCACCCAGCACTCCTTCCTCCTTGAGGAGCAGGGAGTCCGAGGCCTCTGCCTCTGGCTGTGTCTAGGGACTTGTTAACTGACTCCCATAATGGGGCGACCAGGACCCGCCTACCACCCGTAGCCCCTGAGCCTCAGATTGGAAACTACTTTCCTCCCAGAAGCTCAGCGGACATCACTCCCCTGTGAACACAGCAGGGGTGAATTCTTTACTGTTCCTTTTTCAACACGCCCCAGGCACCGACCCTTCCGTCCCACCCTGCCTTTCAGTAGCATCTCTCTCCCAGAATCCTCTGCCTCTCACAACTCACCCCCCCCCACACCTGACTGGCCAGTGAGCCTTGTGACCACCCCCGTCTACATGTTGTTCTCCTGCTCAAGGCTCCTACTGCTTTTCCATTCTTTCCAGCACATTCTGGATTCCAAAACCTCCTGTACACCAAAGAGAGCCCAGAAACAGCCCTATGTATGTATCAAACTTTATTCTGTGATAAAGGAAGTATTTCAAATCAGTGAGGGAAAGAATAGACTATCTATTATTAGAAAAACTAGCTTACCAGGGGAATAAAACAAAGTTAGATCCCAACTTCATGACTACAGAGGAATAAATTCTACAGATTGAATGTCTATTAAAATAATGATCTAGAAGATTTAAAATAAAATATCAGAGGATATTTAGATAATATTGGGATGAGAAGGACCTTCTTAAACAAAGCACAGACCTGGAGCCCACAGGGAAAGGACAGCCAGGTTTGACCGAGCATGAGTGCAAACCGTGGCAAGGCCAGAGGTGCCGTGCGCATAGCTCCGCCTCCACAGTGTCTTCCAAGTTCCCTCCTCTTAGTAGATATTCATGGTAACACAACCACCCTGAAAAAATAACAGTAAAGAGGCGAGTCTCGCCCCACCAGATCCTAAAGATCAACTGCGAAGCCACGCTAACACAAACAGTAGGTTGTTGGTGCAAGAACAGGACCAAAGGAACCAAACAGAGGCGTCAGAGCCAGACCCTGATATGTAAGGAACTTAATACATGATAAAACTGGCACCTCGGAGCAATAGGAAAAGAGCATGCTGTCCTTTTAATGTTTAATAGATGACGTGGTCTCCCACGACTCACTATTTAGAGTTAAGTAAAACATCCCCACATAAAAAGATGGGCTAGAAACAGAATGCACGGAACGGAAAACTATAAAGTTAATAGGAGACGATGTAGGAGAATCTATTTATGACCCAGGGGCAGGAAGGATTTCTTAAATAACATTTTGAAACCATGGACCATAAAGGGAAAAAAAAAAACTCCTAAATTTGATTACATAAGAATTAAGGATTTTTTAAAAGATTTTATTTATTTATTTTTAGAGAGGGAAGGGAGGGAGAGAGAGAGAGAGAGAGAGAGAGAGAGAGAGAGAGAAACATCAATGTGCGGTTGCTGAGGGACATGGCCTGCAACCTAGGCATGTGCCCTGACTGGGAATCGAACCTGCGATGCCTGGTTCGCAGCCCTCGCTCAATCCACTGAGCTACGCCAGCCAGGGCAGAATTAAGGATTTGTGTCAACTAAGAGCACACTGAAAAAGTTAGTACGTCGATAGTCGACAGAATGACAGAATGAGAATAGTGGCAAAGCACTTCCAAATCGCCAAAGGAGTGATGTCCGGTGTGCACAGAGAACTCTGGCCGGCACTGCTCGAGGAAGACAGCCCTGCCGACCGACACACGGATGGGCCAAGGACTTGAACCTGCAACTTACAGAACGGGAAGCCCCCAAGGCTAATAAGCTCTTGAGGAAATGCTCAACATTATTGATGACTGGGAAAATTCCATGACAATGAGATTTCACTGTAGCTATTAAATTGGAAAAGACTCGAGAAAATCGGACAGTGGTTGCACTTCTGTGTGGGGAGAATGGGAAAGTGCATGTGGGTGTGGACCAACAACCATCACGAAAGCAGGCACAGGGCCTCACTGTGACCGAGGGGGAGAAGGGGCCATGTCCTCACTGTCACACTCAGGTGACTTTTGTCCCTTTAGCCCTCCCCCAGCTACACTGCCACGGCTGCAGCCCAGGCCTTCATTCTCACTCATCTCAACTTGTGCGTTAGCCTAACTGGTTGAGAAACCCCTGCTTCCACTTTTGCCTTCCTACAAGCCATTCTCTACAGAAGAGCGCAGGCGATCCAGAAACATCAGCTAGACAGAGTGACTGCCTGATCAAAACTCCCCCATAGCTTCTGGCTGCCCTTATTCTTTGCCATGGCTCTGAAAGGTCCTCACATCTGTTCTCCCCCTTCCCTCACGCGCAAGTTCCAGCTGCACCGGCCCTCTGCACCCTGAACATGCCAAAGTCTTTTCCACTTCAGGGAGTCTGCACTTGTCAGTCCGTTGCCTGAAGTCCTCGACCTCCGGCCAGGCACAGCTGGCTCTTCCTCACCCATCAGGGCTCTGCTCAAATGCCCTTTGGTCCAGCAGCCCTCCCCTGACCACCTTCCATAATGCGTGTGCCTTCCGCCCACCTCAGTTCTTCCATATCGCTCTTGCCCCTAATTTAAGTTAATGTATCATATCTTGAACTATCTTGTTCATTTATTCTTTTTGCCTTTTTCACCAGACCATAATCCTTTTCAGGGCAGGGACACTGCTTGTCTCGTTCATCAACTGGAAACACCCAGTGCCCCTCGGGACGGGAATGGTTAGGTTAGTTATGACACATTCACACACTGGATTATTTCACAGATGTCAACAGGAATGAAGTGGCTAATATTTATTGAAAGTTTACAAAGGGACAGGGACTGTTCTACATACTTTATATCACCCGTGATGTAGACGCTATTATTCTCATTTCAGAGAAGAATCAAGACCTGGAGAGGATAAGCAACTCGCTCAGGTCACCGTGGGAGGGGAGGGCTGGGATGAACGCCAGTCTGGCTGCGGGACTCCTGGCTTCACCCACCACACTCCCAGCCTCTCAGTACACAGCCTGTCCTGGAAAACAGGGATTCTCCACTACATATTTTTTAAGGCTTCTTTATGCTTCTATGTTCCTTGATAAATAGAGTTAAATTTCCTAAAACAAACATACAGTGAGTAAATAGAGCATCGCAACATAAAGTAAAACAAACATCACTCTCCAATTAATGAGAGATAAAAATCAACCACTGAAGTTAACATATCAAGATGTCTCAGAACTTCTGGCCAACAAAAACTTCTGGCCAATGAACTAGACATGACTGTATTTTATGATGACAAGATTAAAAAAAAACAGAGAGAGAGAGAGAAGACAAGAAAGGACTTAGCTCATATTTACATTCTTAGTGTTATCAGTGGATCTGGGACACAAATATTTTCTGTCCTTCTTCTTCATCTTTATAGCAAGATGTTAAGGTCTGGCTCAGTGCTTTGCATTTTCAAAGCACTTGTGTCCACAGCTCAAACTTGTGGTCTCTGGTTTCCACTAGATTTTGCTGAGCCTAGGTTTTATTTTCCAGTCTCTGCCTCTATTGCATAGCAAGGCTGCCTGGAGCCTTTTGTACACTGAGCTTACTCTGTCACTGGTCACCTCTGTGAGGATGACATTGTCATTGTCTCAAACCTGACTGAATGTGGCATAGTCGATTGAGGGTCTGGACTTCGACATTTCATAGACCTGAATTTGAACACGGGTTGTGCTACATATTAGCTGTATGAACTTGGGTAAATTTATCTCTCCAAGCCTGAGTTTCTCCACCTATAAAATGGGAAGCCTAATAGTTCCTACATCATAGGGTGGTTGTGAAGACTAAGTGAGATCAAAGACCAGCCCTGACCGGTGGGGCTCAACTGGGCATTATACTGCAGAGCAAAGGGCTGCTGGTTCAACTCCTGGTCAGGGCACATGCCTGGGGTGTGGCTTTGGTCCCTGTTTGGGGTGCATTCAAGAGGCAACTTCCCCCCTCTCTAAAAATACATACATAAATAAAATTTTTATTATTTTTATTTTTTATAAAGATTTTATTTATTTGCAGAGAGGGGAAGGGAGGGAGAAAGAGAGGAAGAGAAATATCGATATGAGAGAGAAACATCCATTGGTTGCCTTGTGTGCACCCCCTCCTGGGGACCTGACCTGCAACCCAGGCATGTGCCCTGACTGGGAAGATACCAGTGAGCTTTTGGTTCACAGGCTGGTGCTCAATCCACAGAGCCACACCATCCAGGGAAATAAATAACATTTTTAAAAGAATCTTAGCACATGGCCAAACCTTACTTAGTGATGGACTCACTGTAAGAGGTGTGATACATAGTACAGTAACATCAGTGACACAAAGATGTCATTTCTGCCCCAAGGAGCTCACAACCTAAGTCGGGTGAGACAGAAAAGTCATTCAAATGGTCTTAAGATGATCTTGTCACAGATGAGGAGAGGTGTGAAAATATGCCACCCAGAGAACATGGCCACTGAGGGCTGGGAAGGTCAGATGAGGTTGTTTGGGGAGGAAGAACCTGAACTTGACCTTGAAGGAGGGCTAGGGATCTGATCAATGAAGAAGCAGGAAAAGGCACTTTGGTCAGGCGAGACAGCATGAGCGAAGTTATGAAGACTCAGAAACAAGATTAAAGCAACTCCCAGATATCAGGCATAAGAATTACATTCTTTTTTTGGCAATGATGACTTATGGAAGGTTTTTGAGCAGACGGTTTAAGAAAGAGAGCCAGCCTGACTGGGCAGCTCAGTTAGTTGGAACATCATTCCGTGCACCCTAAGTTTGTGTGTTTGATTCCCCAGCAGGGCACAGACCTAGGTTACGGGTTTGACCCCCTGTTGGGGCAAGCATGGGAGGCAACAGATCTCTTTCTCTCCCCCTTCCTCCTTCTCTAAAATCAATTAAAAAAAAAAAATATCCTCTGGTGAGATTTAAAAAGAGAGAGAGAGCAAATTCCACTCCGACAGGTGGAGCAGGTGACTATCGGCACTGTGTGGTTTCAGTCAGCAGGGACGGAGGTGCACCTTGCTCCACCGGACACCTGTGGCTCCTTGGGGCAAGCTGTGGCCTGTAAGAGGCTCCTGACAAGTGTCCCTCCCTCCTCACCTGTGAGGAACGGCTTCTGGGTCTTGTCCTATCCAAACAGCCTGCAAGCTTCCAGGGCCCCGGTGTCATGAAGATTGTTCCTCAGATTCACTAGCTGTAGCTCTGGGCCTGAGGGAATGGGGCTCAGAAAGGTAAGTCTGTATGTCTGTGGGGAAGGAGGAGAAGGAATTTGAAGCAGAGCCAGTGTCAGAGGGAAATGGTGGTGCCACAGGGAGACGTCGGCAGGCCGGGTTGCAGCCTCCATTCATTTCTTTACTTTGCCTCCGGGTGGCTGGGCCAGGCCAGAGCAGAGCATGCCCGTCTGTGTTCGGGCCAGGCTGGGTATGCAGGCGGGCTCTGCCTTTCCCTCCGTCTGCTTTACTGGGACGAAGGGACCTCTTGCTGGACTCGAGAATGGATGTCGGCAGAGACCAAGTTGGACAGGAGTCACCCTGGCCATGGAGTCACACTGCGCCAAGTGCCAGCCCCAGGTAACACCGCTAAATGGCAGCAGCTGACTTCACTGGAGCCCATTCACTGAGTGCGCGTGAGGCGCCGGCACTGGGCTCGGCTTCTGGAGAAACTGATTCTGAACAGGGACTTCTTCCAAGAAAGGAACTCTTAGAAAATCTCTACCCCCGAGAGTCAAAGATTTACCAAGAAGTTAAAAAAAAAATGAAATGTAAACATTTTAACCTATGCCTTTTTGTCTTCTGTTCTTGTCCCTGCAATCCCTACAATTCATTCTTCCCTCAAATTGTCCTCTGCCCCAAGGAAGGAGCCCATTTTGAAAATACAAGGAGAAACACAAGTTATATCTTGGCTTCTGAATTTCTCTAGGCCTCAGTTTTCCTGTAAATAATAGTTACAGAAAATACTTAGACAGTCATTTATCCTATGATGTGCCTCTACCTCCGTTATCCAACAGGAAATGTTTAACGGAGACTCTCGGGATCCCTTATTGGGGAGTACGTGCGTTCTGCTTCCCACTGACCTCAGGGGGTGCAGCTTCACAGAGGTGCCCTTCGCTCACCAGAGAGTAGAGGGGAGAGGCCGAGGCAGACTCGTGACTCATGGGAACTCCCCAAGGCTGCCGGAGGGGTCCCAGAAGTTGAGAGCAGTGGACATGCAACAGCTGGCGGGGTCGTGAGAGCCAACAGTGGGAATTGTTCAGCTGGGGGTGCTGGGGGCTGAGGGCCCAGTTCAGTGAAAGCCACACGAAGGGGTGCTGGATGACAACCCAGCCGGATGACCGCACTTTTGCAAAACTGATCACTTGGAGAATTGACTTTTACTCTTTTACTTTAAAAATCAACTTTATTGAGGTATAATTTAATATCATCAAATGCACCTATTTGATGAGTTTTGACAAATATATAAAACTGTGTAACTACCACCACAATGAGGACATAGATAATTTCCATCACCCCCTAAATTGCTTCAAATCTCTTTGTAGTAAATCCTCGCCCTTCTCCCTGGGCTCTGGGGAACTGCTGGTCTGTTTTCTGTTCTTGTAGATTAGAAGTGTCTTTTCTAGGGTTCACGTAAATAAAATGATAGTGTTCAGTCTTTTGTGGCTGACCTCTTTTATTTAATGTAAGGTTTTTGAGATTTATCCATGTTGTTTTGAGTTCATTCTTTTTCGTTGCTGTGTAGTACTCCATTGTAAAACTATTACAGTTTATCCATTCATCAGTTGAAGGAAAAAGTTGTTTCTAGTTTTTAGAAATTAAGAACAAGGAGTTCCGGCCAAGATGGAGGCATGGGCAGTCGCATTGTGCTTCCTCGTGTAACCAAAACTAAAGACAACAAAAATTGAGAAACAAGAATCAACCAGAACAGAGAGAAATTAATTGAACAGAAGTCGGGCTCCAGTACATCCAGACCGGTAAGGATCGGTGGAGTTGGAGGCCTGTGGACAGGGGTCGAGGGGTCCCGGCGGGAAGAAATGCTGGCTGGCAGGCATGGGCGCGCGGGGCGCAGACGGCAGCGGACGGACCGGTGGCGGACCCTGGGCGCGACTAGCAGACCCAGTGAGGGATGCAAGGCAGCTAGCTGTCTGCAGCCACACATTTGCACAAACTAAGCGAAAACGGGCAGCCAAAACGGGCAGAGCCGCCGCATTTCAAAGCTTAAGAGCCCGGTCTGGAAACTGAGGCCAGGAGACTCTCTCAGCCTCACAGGAGACTTCTCGGGGAAGCCCACAGAGTCCGAGAAAGTGCACAAGCCCACCGCCCGGGAGCCAGCACAGGAAGGGCCCAATTTGCTTGTGGGAGGCAGTGGAGGGGACAGAAGTCCTAGAGAGAGCGGAGCAGGTGCCATTGTTCCCTCTCAGAACCCGCCCCCACATAAAACGTCATAACCCAGCAACTGAGGTGCCCTGCCCTGGTGAACACCTAAGGCTCCCCTGCCCTTACGAAACAGCCGCAACCAAACCAAAGGAAAATAAAAAAGATGGCTCAAACATATTTGAAAGCCCCAGAACCAATTTTTTTAAGTGACCAAGAGATAGCCAACCTATCAGATGCACAGTTCAAAGCACTGGTGATCAGGAAGCTCACAGAATTGGTTGACTTTGGACATAAATTAGATGAACAAACCCAGGCTACGATAAGAGAAATGAAGGAAAATGCACAGGGAAACAATAGTGAGGGGAAGAAAACTGGGACTCAAATCAATGGAGCGGACCAGAAGGAAGAAAGGAACAACCAAACAGAAAAGAATGAAGAAACAAGAATTCAAAAAACTGAGGAGAGGCTTAGGGACCTCCAGGACACCTTTAAACGTTCCAACATCCGAATTATAGGGGTACCAGAAGGGGAAGAGGAAAAGCAACAAATT
>PVIA01005180.1:0-71804 GCA_004024845.1 Tonatia bakeri
CATGTCCATGTGTCATAAATTCTTTAGCTTCTACATTTCCCATACTATTCTTGCCCTCCCCCTGTCTATTTTCTACCTATTGTCTATGTTACTTATTCTCTATATCTTTTCCCCCTCTCTCCTCCTCCCCTTCCCTGTTGCTGACCCTCCATGTGATCTCCATTTCTGTGGTTCTGTTCCTGTTCTAGTTGTTTGCTTAGTTTGCTTTTGTTTTAGGTATGGTTGTTGCTAACTGTGAGTTTGAAGTCTTTTTTTATTGTTCATATTTTTAATCTTCATTTTCTTAGATGAGTCCCTTTAACATTTCATATAATAAGGGCTTGGTGATGATGAACTCCTTTAACTTGGCCTTGTCTGAGAAGCACTTTATCTGCGCTTCCATTCTAAATGAAATCTTTGCTGGATAGAGCAATCTGGGATGTAGGTCCTTGCCTTTCAGGGCTTGGAATACCTCTTTCCAGCCCCTTCTTGCCTGCAAGGTCTCTTTCAAGAAATCAGCTGACATTCTGATGGGAACTCCTTTGTAGGTAACTGTCCCCTTATCTTTTGCTGCTTTTAGGATTCTCTCCTTCATTTTTACCTTGGCTAATGTAATTATGATGTGCCTTGGAGTGTTCCTCTTTGGGTCCAACCTCTTTGGGACTCTCTGAGCTTCCTGGACTTCCTGGGAGTCTATTTCCCTTGCCAGATTGGGGAAGTTCTCCTTCATTATGTATTCAAATACGTGTTCCATTTCTTGCTCTTCCTCTTCCCCTTCTGGTACCCCTATAATTCGGATGTTGGAACATTTAAAGATGTCCTGGAGGTCCCTAAGCTTCTCCTCATTTTTTTGAATTCTTGTTTCTTCATTGTTTTCTGTTTGGTTGTTCCTTTCTTCCTTCTGGTCCACTCCATTGATTTGAGTCCCAGTTTTCTTCCCGTCACTATTGGTTCCCTGTGCGTTTTCCTTCATTTCTCTTATTGTAGCCTGCATTTCTTCATCTAATTTCTGACCAAAGTCCACCATTTCTGTGAGCATCCTGATCACCAGTGCTTTGAACTGTGCATCTGATAAATTGGCTATATCTTGGTGACTTAAAAAAATTGGTTCTGGGGCTTTCAATTCTGTTTGACCCATCTTTTTTATTCTTTATTTTCCTTTGGTCTGGTTGCAGGTGTTATGTAAGGGCGACGGAGCCTTAGGTGTTCACCAGGGTGGGGCACCCCAGTCGCTGGTTGTGACATTGTATGTGAGGGCGGGGTCCGAGAGGGGAACAATGGAGCTTGCTCCGCTCTCTCTAGGACTCCAGTCCCCCTGCTGCCTCTCACAAGCAAACTGGACCCCCTGGTGCTGGTTCCCAGGCGAGTGGGCTTCCCCAAGGAGCCTCCTGTGAGGCTGAGAGAATCTCCCGGCCTGAACTCCCACAGGTGTTTTCAGTGGGTGCTGTTAGGCTTTGTTTCCAGGCAGCGCTGGGGCCCTGGGTTGCGCATTCTGTGTCGCTGCCCGTTTTTGCTTAGTTTGTCTGAACAGAAATGTGTAGCTGTGGCCAGCCAGTTGCCTTATGCGCCTCACTGGGTCTGCCCATTGCCTCCCGCGCCCAGGGTCTGCCACTGGGTCCGTCAGCCGCCCCTGCACTTCTGGGGTCCGCCAACTGCCATCTACGCCCTGCGCACCTGCCAGCCACCGCTCTTTCCTGCCGGGTCCTCTCACCCCTCTCCGTAGGCCTCCAACTCCACCGCTCCTTACCGGTCTGGTTGTATGGTAGTCAGACTTCCATTAGGTTCAATTCTCTCTGTTCTGGTTGTTTCTTGTTTCTCAATTTTTGTTGTCCTTAGTTTCGGTTGCGCGAGGAGGCACAGTGCGCCTACCTATGCCTCCATCTTGGCCCAGGGTCTTCATTTTCTTTTCTTTGTTTTTTTTTTAAGATTTTATTTATTTATTTTTAGAGAGGGAAGGGAGAGGGAGAGAGAGAAACATCAATGTGCGGCCGCTGGGGAACATGGCCTGCAACCTAGGCATGTGCCCTGACTGGGAATCGAACCTGCGATGCCTGGTTCGCAGCCCGCGCTCAATCCACTGAGCTATGCCAGCCAGGGCCAGGGTCTTCATTTTCAAAAGATCACTTTGGGTATTAGTTAGCTATTGCTGCAAAACAAATTATCCCAAAACTTAGAACCACAAATCTATAGTAGATCTGTTCGCTGGTTCTGGCTTAGGGTCTCTCATAAGGTTGTAGGCAAGATTTCGGCAGGGGCCACGGTGATCTGAAGGCGCAACTGGGGCCGGAGGTCTTGCTTCCAAGATGGTGCACTCACGTGGCTCTTGGGTTGCGGCCTCAGCTCCTCACCACCCGGGCCTCTCCGAAAGTGGCTCCTCCAGACATGGCAGCTGTCTCTCTCCAGAGTACGAGGGAGCAAGCAGGAGGCCACGGTTCCTTTTAGGAACTAAGACACATACCATCTATTCTGCCTTATTCTATTTACTAGGTATGAGTGCCTAAGTCCAGCCCACACTCAAGTGAGGGGGATAAGGCTCACACTTTAAAGGAGCATGGGAGAATGTATGGACATATTTTAAACTACCATAGTTGTGTGTGTGTGTGTGTGTTTGTAGATGCCCTTCACCAGGATGAGGAAGTTCCATTCTATTTCTAGCTTGAGCGTTTTTATCATGAATGTTGGGCTTTGTCAAATATTTTTCCTGAATTGACGTGATCATGTGGTTTTGCCCTGTATTCTGCTAAGGTTATACATTGCACTGATTGACTTCTCTATGTAAAACCACCTTTGGGTTTCTGGGATACATCCTACTTGATTATGGTGTGTCACCCTTTTTTAGATGCCGCTGGAATGGATGTGTTAGGATTTCATTCAAGATTTTTGTGCCTGTCTTCAGAAGGGATACTGATCTGTACTTTATTTTCTTGTGATGTCTTTGGTTTGGGTATCAGGGTAGTATTAACCTGATATAATCAATTAGGAACTGTTCCATCCTGTCTTTTTTTTTTAAGTTTGAGATGGACTGGTAGCAATTCTTTTTTAATGACTGGTCTAATTCATCAGTGAAACCATCTGGTACTGGGCTTTCCTTCGCTGGAAGTTTGATTATTCAGTTGATCTCTTTACTTGTTGTGGATCTACTGAGATGTCCCACTTCTTCCTGAGTCAGTTTCAGTTAGCATTTTCCTAGGAGTTCTTCCACTTCATCTAGGCTATCAAATTCAATGGCATGTAAGTGGCCATAGTATTCCCTTTTCTTTTCCTTAAATCAGGAGTAATGCCCCCTTTCCTTCCTGATTTTAAATAATGTGTCTCCTCCTTTTCATGATCAACATAGCTAAAGATTTGTCAATTATGTTGATTTTTAAAAATAAAAGCCAACTTCTCATTTTGTGGATTTTACTACTGTTTTTCTATTCCCCATTTCATTTTCTACCATCCTAATCTTTACTATTTCCTTCCCTTGCTAGCCCTGGTTTAGTATGTTCTTCTTTTTTTAGTTTCTTACAGTGGCAGTTTAGGTTATTAATCTTGTGTTCTTTCTTCGTATTTTTTTTTTAGTTCTTTCTTTTTTGATGTAGGGGTTTAGAGCTCCAAAATTCCCACCAAGTATTGCTTTCTGTGATCCCATAAGTTTTGGTTTATTGTGTTTTCATGCTACTACATTCCAAAATGTTTATGATTTTTCTCGTGATTTCTTCTTCCCATTGGTTGTTTCGGTGTATAGTATTTGATTTCCATATATTTGTGACTTTGACAAATTCCTTTCTACTATTGGTTTCTAAACTCATTCTACTGAGCTCCCTGAGGTCAAAAAACAGACTTTGTAATGACATCAGTCCTTTTAAATTTTGGAGAACTTTTCATGTGCACTTGGGAAAAATGTGCATTCCACCATTGTTATGTGGCGTGTTCTATAGACATCTATTAGGGCTGCTTGATTTATACTGTTGTTCAGATTTTGTATTTCCTTGCTGGTCTTCTGTTTAGCTGTTCTATCCATCATTAAAAGTGAACTATTGAAGTCAACAATTAAGGTTGAACTGTCAGTTTCTCCCTTCAATTCTGTCAGTGTTGGTTTCATGTGTTTTGAAGTCCTGTTCGGTACACAGAGATTTATAATTGTTGCCCTGGCTGGTGTGGCTCAGGGGATCGAGTGCCAGCCTGCCAACCAAAGGGTCGCCAGTTCAATTCCCAGTCAGGGCACATCTGCCCAGTAGGGGGCACCCTAGAGGCAACCACACATTGATGTTTCTCTCCCTCTTTTTCTCCCATCCCTTCCCCTCTGTCTAAAAATAAATTTAAAAAATCTCTATTTTTTTAAAGATTTTATTTATGTTTAGACAGAGGGGAAGGGAGGGAGAGAAACATCAATGTGTGCTTGTCTCCCATGCACCCCTGATTAGGGACCCAGTCTGCAACCCAGACTTGTGCCCTGACTGGGAAGTGAATCAGCCACACCAGCCAGGGCTAAATAAAATCTTTAAAAAAAAATGAATAGTTGTTATAGCTTCTCGATGACTTAACTCTTACAGTTATTGACAGCTTTTTTCATTGATTTTATGGAGAGGTGGAATTTTGGGGTTTTTGACTCCTTCACTTTGCTGTCACCTGAATACAATATTTCTTATCACACATGTTCACAGAAATCAGGCAAGAAATGTAATGTTGCCCCGATCTTAGGGTGTCAGAAACTTGTTCTCTCTTTTCTCTTTGTGTATCAATTCAGCAGTTGTGAAAGAAACCATGAATCCCTGTTTAAACAGGATGGTTTCTTTCTCACATAAAAGCCTCAACAAGTAGCCCTGATCGGTGTGGCTCAGTTGGTTGACCATCATCATCCCACAAAGTGAAGGTCATCGGTTCAATTCCCAGTCAGAGCACATGCCTGGGTTGCGGGTTTGGTTCCCAGATTGGGTGCATACAAGAGGCCAGTGATAGATGTTTCTTTTTCAAATTGATGTTTCTCTCCCTCTCTTTCTCCTTCCCTTCCCCTCTCTCTTAAAATAAATAAAATCTTTAAAAATAAAAGTCTCAACAAGTATAGCAGGCGTGCTTGTCAAATGTAGCCAGTTATGGGTTTCTGTGTTCTGGTGGCTCAGCTATTAAGTCACAGGTTTGGCTGCTATAGCAAAAAGACACAAAATAGCATAGCTCAAAGGAGATGGCAAATGTTATCTCTTCTGTGTAAGTCTTCTTCAGTGGATGGAATCGTGGGTGGTGGCTCCACAGTGTTGGGATTCAGGCTTCTTTGGTCTGGTTCTGTCTTCCATTGCATGGTCCAAGATAGCTGCTCTGGCTTTAGCCATTGATTTTGCATTCCTGCCAGTATGAACAAAGAAATGGGGCCATTCTCCCTCCTTTCTCTTGTGAAAGTCCTGACTTGGAAATTGTCTTCTTTTATCCCACTCACTTTACACAAGGCAGAACTTAGGCACATGACCACACCTGGCTGCAAGGGAGCCTGGGAAATGTAGTCTTTGGCTAGGATGTTATATACTAGGCTAACTCTTATGTAAATGTGGAAGAGCTGAGAGTGGAACCTGCTGTAGGCATCCCTCCTGAGCCATTTTGGCAAGAATCACAAAGCATTTTATGGCAACAAAAGGGAGTGGAGATCATGCCCTGGCTGGTGTGGCTCAGTGGATTGAGTGAGGGCTACGAATTAAAGGGTCACTGGTTCAATTCCCAGTCAGGGTACATGTCTGGATTATGGGTCAGGTCCCCAGTAGGGGGAGTTTGAGAGGCAACTACACATGATGTTTCTCTCCCTCTCTCCTTCCGCTTGCTCTAAAAATAAATAAACAAAATATTTTAAAAAGCAGTTTTTCTTACTCATGTCTGTGGATGCCAAATGCTTTTTATTTTATTTTATTCATTTATTCTTAGAGGAGAAGGGAGGCAAAAGGAGAGGGAGAGAAACCAGACCAGGGACTGAACCCACAACCTAGTCATGTGCCCTGACCAGGAATCGAACCTGCAAACTTTCACTTTGCCCAACTCACAGAGCCATAACCGTCCAGGTGACCCCAATGGCTTTTATCTGTGATTGGTTGAGACCATCTTCCTTCCTCCACATATCTGAGTGCTCCCTGTAAACTTCACTCCCTCCTGGTCCTACTCATTTTTCTTCCCATCCACCAAGCAGGAAACAAGTCCACCCCTGGTTTTCGGAGCATGAATATCAAGAACCACAGAGGCGTAGCCCTCACCCAAAGTCACACAGCCACTCCACGGCAGCATCAAGGTGTAAACCGAGCATCCTCCCAGCTCCAGACTTTCTTGCGGTTGGGGTTTGCTCCCACACACCCATGACCCACCTGTCTCCCATTCTTCCCCAGAGTGGGGTCAACAGTGGATTGGTTCGCGCCAAAGACTCCATCACCAGCTTGAAGGAAAAGACGACCCGGGTTAATCAGCACGTGCAGACGCTGCAGGTGTGAGGACCACCCTCCCCCAACACCTCCTCTCCCTCCAGGGCCCCATTGCCCTCTTAGGCTCCTTCCCCAACTCGATGCACCCACAGCCCAGTTGGGGAGGTACAGGCTGGGAAAGGGAGGCAACCTTCCCAGGCCCTGCCTCTCCTCCCCATGGGGGTATCCCCTTGCTGCGCCGGCTAACCTTGCCTCCCCTTCACACTCCAGAGCGAGTGCTCTGTGCTGAGTGAAAATCTAGAGAGGAGGCGGCAAGAGGCGGAAGAACTAGAAGGGTACTGTACTCAACTCAAGGTGGGCCGCTGGGGGCAGAAATGGGCTGGGAGAAGGGAGTGGACTTGGAAAGAGGGTGGGTGGAGCTGGGGAGGAGAGGAGTGGGTGGACAGGTGTAGGGGGAGCAAAAAAGGAGCTCTGAAGGAGAAAGTCAAGGAACCTGGTTTCTATGGGGCAGGCCAACATGAAGAAGGCAGACGCTGGGCTGGGGGGCGGGAGGGGGCGGGGTCGTGCCTCGTATCAGAGGGGGAGCCTGTATCAGAGGTGGAGTCTGTACGGAAATAGCCGGGAAGGACTAGGAGGCTGAACTGGAATGGGAACACCCCTGCCTTGGTGTCCTGACCCAGGAGAACTGCAGGAAGGTGACCCGGTCGGTGGAAGACGCAGAAATAAAAACCAACGTCCTGAAGCAGAACTCGGCCCTGTTGGAGGTAAGAGGAAGGGAGATCCCAGGATGTGGGAGGAGGATCAGATGCATGAGGTGCTTGGGTAGGTGGAATTTTCCTGCCCCACGCCCCCACACCTCATCCCTTCCTGTTCATGGTCAGATCTCTCCCTGTAGGTCCTGGAGGGAGGGATTTGTGTCGGACTCCAAGTGGGAATGTTTGTGGGGCCCACGTGCCCACACATTTCCCAACAAAATGTTGGAAGAGCTTCAGTTATTCTTCCAAAACAGGGGGGACTGGAATCTGACACCTTGGAGGACTGGATCGAGGGTGGAGGGCTGGATAGGCACAGGGGGCTCGGCCTTAGAAGGTTAAAGTAGTTGAACTTGAAATGGGAAAAACGGCCCCAGGAACAGCAAGCCTCTGAACAGGACTTGCCAACATCCTGCTCCCCACATCCATTTACTTTCCAATCTCGGGGATCCTTTGGGCGCGTGTATTTGCGGGGGGAGGTGGTGGTGGGAAGCGAAGGGCTGGACTAGTAACCATGCCCTCTGTTCCCGCCCAGGAGAAGCTGCGCTACCTTCAGCAGCAGCTGCAGGACGAGACGCCCAGGAGGCAGGAGGCCCAGCTGCAGGAGCTGGAGCAGAAACTGGAGGCGGGTCTCTCCAGGCAAGGCCTGAGCCTGGCCGTCCAGCCCCCGGGCTGCTCTGGCCCACCGGGCAGCCCCGATGAGCCCCCACGACAGCGGAGCCTGGCCCCAGGAGGCCGGGGACTGGGACCCCGAGCAGGGGAAGGCCTCATCTTGAGCGACCAGGAGTTGCAGAAGGTGTCTGTGGGCCTCGAGGACCTCAGGTGAGTGGGGCTGGGAGTGGGGTTGGGGCCTGGAAGATCTTAGGGGGCAAGGCCTAGGGGGTGGAGCCTTGAAGAGTCTAGAAGGGAGTGGTGTGGGGGTGGTGACCCAGAAGAACAGGAACTGAAAGAACTTAACTTTGAGTACAGGTGAGGTGGGCGGGCTTTTTTTGGGGGGGGGATTAAGTTCTTGGAGGAGCTGATGTGAGGCTGAGGGGCGGGATGAGCGATGGCCAGGATCCCTGTTAAGAGGACAAAGGCAGGGTTGTAGAGGACATGGAAGGATTCCAAGAAATGGACAAGATGGGGGAATTTGTGGACTGGGTGGGTCTGGAGCCATGGACGTGGCCCTGGCTGGGCGGGGTAGACAGGGGCAAGTCTGAACTTAGCCATGACCCATTCCTTATCTCTGCCCCTCTAGGAGGGAGGTGTCCTCCTTGACCGTCCGGTGGCATCAGGAGGAGGGGGCGGTGCAGGAGGCCCTGCGGTTGCTTGGGGGCCTGGGTGGCAGGCTCGATGGCTTCCTGGGCCAGTGGGAGCGGGCACAGCGTGAGCAGGCGCAGACTGCGCGGGGCCTGCAAGAACTACGGGGCCGGACTGACGAACTGTGCACCATGTAAGGACCCAGGCACGAGGTGTGGGAAGGCGGGGCATGGAGGGCAAGGATAGACCAATCGGCTGGGACCAAGAGGGCCAGACCAATTAGAGGAAGCTCCAATTAGAGCATAGGAAGGGCCTGCCATACCTAATAAGGACTGAGGGGCGGAGCCAATTAAAGAAGGTTTTTTTCCCCACTCCTTAAAAGGACAAAGGGAGGAGCCAAGTAGGAACAGAGAAAGCCAATCAGAGAACAAGGAGGGGCATTCTAGACCGTAAAACACAAAAGGAGGGGCCAATGAGAGCAGAGAGGGGCAGGGCCTGGCGGGGTATTGCAGACTTGTGGTCTGGCGCACAGCTTTGTTAGGAGAGGCGATGTCAAAGCACTGGTTATTCTCACGCTTCAGGGTGGAGCGGTCAGCAGTGTCTGTGGCTTCACTGAGGAATGATCTGGAGGGGCTGGGCCCAATGAAACCGATTCTGGAGGAGCTGGGCCGGCAATTTCAGAGCTCTCGAAGAGGGTCTGACCTCACCATGAACCTGGATCGGGTCCCCCAAGGCCCCTGCACCCGCTGTGCCAGGTAAGGGGCCCAGGCCTGGCCCCGAGTGCACTCCACAAAGATGAAGTATGGAAGGGAGGGGGCACTGGCGAGCGTGGGAGCGAAGGCATCCCCATGCGTGTATTGTAGGACCAGCCATTTCCGGTGCATTATGGGAGCCACATTTCTTCCCTCCCCACAAGGTGGAGTCAATGTCTTGTGGAACACAAGAAAGTCTTGATCTATTTCAAGCATCCTGGATTTCTAGTGCATTGTGGGAAGGTTGGGATGTGGTACTTGGTGGGAGGCTGGGTTTCTCAGGGCATTGTGGGGAAGGTGAGAACTTGGTGCATCGCGAAGCCAAGGGATACCATGCTCGGTTCATATTAGGAACGGGGAGGACTTCCGATACAGCGTGGGACTGGGTTTAATTAGTCCACTGTGGGAAATAGGAGTTTCTGATGAACTGAGGGCCATCGAATGCCCTCTGGGAGTGAGAATCCCCAGGCATTGTGGGATTCTGCTGCTCTGGGAACCAGAAGCCATCTCATGCACTGCAGATCCGCCCTGGTGCATGGTGGTGAGGTTGCATGGGTGCATGGTGGAAAGGGGGCCTGGGCGGAGGCTGGGCAAGTGGGCATCCTGGGAATGGAGTGAGTACTAGGCCTCTTGCCCCGGTGACCACCCCTTCCCCAGCCAGGGACAGCAGTTATCCACGGAGTCCCTGCAGCAGCTGCTGGAGCGTGCACTGACCCCGCTTGTGGATGAAGTGAAGCAGAAGGGCCTGGCTCCTGCTTGCCCCAGCTGCCAGAGGCTACACAAGAAGATTCTGGTACCAGGGACCATGGGCCACCATGTCCCACTTTTCTGTCAGGGCAGGGGGAGGGGAGCCACTGGCGTAAGGTGCCGCTGGTGTGTGGCAGGATGGGCAGATCTGAGCTGTGGGCAGCGGGTGTTGGGGGAGTGCTGGACTTTAATGCCTGGGGTGTGGGGAGGGGCAAGCAGTTTGAAACCTTGAATTTACAGACATATCTTGAAGGCCAGCATAGGATCTGTTGGTCAATCATTTTGGGTACTTGGGTGATGGGCATTGTCCAAGGCATAATGGGACATTGGAGAGAGTGCATCTGTGGGACACGGGAGATGGACCTATCCACAGCGTCGTGGAATACAGGCCCGATTTTTTGCAGACCTTACGAGGGGCCAGGCATTGTGCCAAGTCACTGAGGTCAGACAGGGGCCCAGCAAATGCAAGTCACTATAAGTTAGTGCCTTTTGGGAAATGAAACCACAGCTCTTCATGGGACATTGCATCACTCCAGCCCAACAGCTAATGAACTTGAGCTTGGTGGTGCCAGGTAGACAGGGGTAAACTTGAGGCCTGTGTACATTCTGAAACATAGAGATCTAATGTATTATGGGATGTGGCCTAGTGATTGGCTACAGGTTGCAGTGGGTGAGTCAGACGAGTCGGGGCACTGGTGTGGCAGAGCCGTGGGGCTAAGACATGATAGGATGTGGGGCCTGGTGCATTCTGGGATGCAGGGAGCTGGAGCATCAAGGACCCCTGAGGTGACTGGTCTGCAGATAAGGAGATGTGAAGTCTTCTGGATTATTAAATGTAGAAGGGCACCACGTGACTGCCAAGGGGGCCAGACACATACCCAGTGCATGATGGTCCATGGTCACGTGCAGGGAAAATATGACAGATGCTGACGTAGTGGCTGCTGGGACATGAAAGTCCAGTGCATTGGGGATAGGCAGTGGGACAGACACAGGTTCAGCACACAACGGAATTTGGAAGGCCAGTGCATTGTGGGAAGCTGGGGTCAGGCTAGAGACACGACAGGACACCCTGGGGGAGGTACATGGGCCCCAGGGGACCCTGCCCCTTGCCCTCCGCGATCCAGCTCCCCCTCCACCCCCAGCCCGGTCAGGCAAGCCCAGCCGCGCCTACACTCCTCTCCCCAGGAGCTGGAGCGCCAGGCCTTGGCCAAACACGTCAGGGCAGAGGCCCTGAGCTCCACCCTTCGGATGGCCCAAGACGAGGCCTTGCGGGCCAAGAACCTGCTGCTGACGGACAAGATGAAGCCGGAGTGAGGAAGGAGGCTGAGGGCAAGGGAGGAGGGTGAGGTCTTGGGGATAGGGCCTAAGTCACCCCTCCCCCAGCCCCCCCCCGGCATCTGGCCCCCCCAGCACCAGCTCCCCACTCTGTCATCACAGGGAGAAGGCGGCCTCTCTGGACTATCTGCACTTGAAGATGTGCTCCCTCCACGACCAGCTCAGCAACCTGCCACTTGAGGGATCCACAGGGACAATGGGGGGAGGAGGAAGTGGTGGGGCAACTCCCCCGAAACGTGGGGGGCCCAACTCCTGAACAATACATGGCTCCTCGTGCTGGCATGAATTCTGTCTCCTTTTTCGGCCCCTGAAGAGGGCCAGTAAATTGGCAGCACACTGTGCCCCTGTCTCTGCGCTCACGGTGACTTGGTCCTCAGCTCACAGGCCGTCTTGGTTCCAGAGAGATGCTGATTCCGGCCCATTTCGTTGAAAGGTGTCTGGGAGTAAAAATAAGGTTCTGCAGTGCAGTGTGGGCCAGTTAGCCAACATTCATTTTTTAGGGCGATTGTTATTACATGATTGTCTCTTGCTGCATAAAAAATTACCCCCCCAAATTAGCTGACATATATCATCTGACAATTTCCTTTTTTTTCAAGATTTTATTTGTTTATTTTTAGAGAGAGGGGAAGGAAAAAGAGAGGGAAACGTTAATGTGTGGTTGCCTCTCATGCGCTCCCTACTGGGGACCTGGCCTGCAACCCAGGCATGTGCCCCAACTGGGTATTGAACCAGCGACCCTTTGGTTCACAGCCTGCACTTAATCCACTGAGCTACACCAACCAGAGCTATTATGTGACAATTTGTGAAGTTCAGGAGTCTGGGGGTGGCTTAGCTGGATGGTTCTGCCTCAGCATCCTCATGAGTTTGCAGGATATTGGCTGGGGCTGCAGTCACCTGAAGGCTTGATTGGGGCTGGAAGGCATGTGTGTGTCAAGGAAGGCTTGCTCATGGGGCTGTTGGCTGGAGGCTGCAGTTGGTGGTTGCCCGTTAGCTGGAGGCCTCAGCTGCGCATGGCAGCTAACCTGCCTGACAATCCGAGAGAACAAGTGCCTTGGTGACCTAGTCGCTCAAGGTGCATATTATCATTTCCTCATTCCCCCCCCAAAAAAGATGTTATTCATTTATTTTCAGATGGAGGGGAAGGGAGAAAGAGAATCATCATCAGTTGCCTGTGGTAGGCACCCATCCGGGAAGGAACCCACAGCCTGGGCATGTGCCCTGACCGGGAATCAGAACTGATGACCTTTTGCTTTGTGGGACGACGCCACCCAACCAACTGTGCCACAGTGGTCAGGGCCGTTTCCCCTTTTTACATTCCTTAGAATTGAGTCCAGATCTTTCTCAAGGGACATGTTAGAGAATTGAGACATTTTGAAGACAATGTTGATTTGTGGACATGTTTTAAACCACCACAGTAATGCTCTTTGAAGCTTTTAATTGAAGTACAAGATAAACAGAAACGTTCACAGATTAAAAGCTCCAGGAATTAGCATAAAATGGACATGTTCATTTAATCACCACCAAGATGTAGAAACTCAGCTTGGGCCCTGGCCCCGGTAGCTCAGTTGGTTAGAGTATCATCCTGACATACCAAGGTTGTGGGTTCAATCCCGAATCAGGGCACATACAAGTAATAACCCATGAATGTATAAATAACTGGAATAACAAGTTAATGTTTCTCTCTTCCCCTTTCTCTCTCTCTCTTTCAAGTCATAAATATTTCTTTTTAATTTAAAAACAAAATTTCAGCTTATAGCACCCCTGAATCCCCTCTCATGTCCCCTCCCAATCACTACCTTTTCCATCTATCCCAAAGGTAATCCCGATTCTAACTCATTGCAATGAGTTAAGAAAAGAAAGAGCGTAAAGACAGAGAAGGAGAAAACTATGGTTATTCTGAGATGGCAAAATTGTAAACATAAAGAATCATAAAGCAGCCCTGGCTGGCGTGGCTCAACGGATTGAGGGCTGAACTGCAAAGCAAAGAGTCACCGGTTCGATTCCCAGTCAGGGCACATGCCTGGGTTGCAGGCCAGGTCCCTAGTAGGGGGCACATGAGAGACAACCACACATTGATGTTTCTCTTTCTCCTTCCCTTCCCTCTCTCTAAAAATAAATAAATAAATGAATAAATAAAATCTTTTTAAAAAAATCAGTGAGTTTAGCCAGGAAGCTGAATAAAAGATGAACATCAAAATATCAGTTTATTTCTGTATGTCAGTGATAAAAATTTAGAAAATGAAAAATGTTAAGGTACTATTTCTAAGTAGCATAAAACTAAAGATTTTTTCAAGAATCTAAAAAATGACATGAGAGAAGTTAAAGAATTTAATAAATGGAAGTTATGCCATATTCATGGTCTATAAGATATTTTTTTAAAGATTTTTAAAATTTATTTTTAGAGAGCGTGGAAAGGTAAGAATGGGGGAGAAAGAGGGAGAGAAACATCAATGTGCTGTTGCCTTCTGTGTGTCCCCAACTGGGGACCCGGTCTGCAACTCAGGCATGTGCCCTGACTCAGAATTGAACCAGCAACCCCCTGGTTCACAGGCCAGCACTCAATTCACTGAGCTACACCAGCCAGGGTATGGTCTATAAGATATTATAAAGATGCTACTTCTTCCCAGCTGATTTATAAATTCAAAGCTAGCAGATCTGAGATTTATTAATGTGGCTTCATTTGTACCCACAAAGTAATGGGAACTGAGACAGTGGTTAAAACCCCTCAGAGGATGAATTATCATTGTCATTTTACAGAGCACTATGGACCATATGTTTTCGTCCCTCAAAATACATGTGGTGAAGCCTTAATCCCCAGTGTGACAGTAGTTGGGCGTGGAACCATTGGGAGGTAATTGGGTTCAGATGAGTTTGTGCAGGTGGGCCCCATGACGGGATTAGTGCCCTTACAAGGAGAGACACACTCTCTCCCCACCATGTGAGGGTACATCAAGGAGGCAGCTGTCTGTAACCAGGAAGCAGGCTCTTTCTAGACACCAGATCTGCCAGCTCTTTGACCTTGGACTTCCTAGCCCCCAGAACTCTGAGAAAGAAGTGTTTGTTGTTTAAGTTGCCTGGTGTATGGTATTTTTAAATAGCATCCCAAACTAAGACACAGAAAGAAACACAGGTCCAGAGAGGTTCAGTCACGTACATAAGGATACACAGTTAATGGGTCAAGATCCAGTATGGCAGCATTTATCTACCCCAAGCCTCTTTTGCATTCCTCCTAGAGACAATGTATTCTAGGGATAACTAGTCTCATTTTCTACCTGCAAAGATATCATTTTGTTAAAGCTCCAGCAGACGGCCCTGACTGATGTGTGTCAGCTGGTTGGGCATCGTTCCTCAAACCAAAAGGTTGCCTGTTTGTTTTTTTTTTAAATGCTCAAGATAATAATAGTTTTGCAGCTTCTTTTTTTTTTTAAGATTTTATTTATTTTTAGAGAGGGAAGGGAGGGAGAAAGAGAGAGAGAGAGAAACATCAATGTGCGGTTGCTGGGGGACATGGCCTGCAACCTAGGCATGTGCCCTGACTGGGAATCGAACCTGCAATGCCTGGTTCACAGCCCGCGCTCAATCCACTGAGCTACACCTGCCAGGGCAAAAGGGTTGCCGGTTTGATCCATGGTCAGGGTGCATGCCTCGGTTGTGGGTTCAGTCCCTATTTGGGGGACATACGAGAGGCAACCGATCGATGTTTCTCTCTCACATCCATGTTTGTGTCCCTCTCTTTCTCCCCCCCCAACAATAAATAAATACTATCTTAAAAAATAATAATAAAACTCAAACAGATGAACAATGAAGCTGCAGAATCCCATCTTAAGGATCTATTTCCTGAGGCTGCTCTTTGTACCAAGAACAAACACAGCAGTCAAGACCCAACCAACAAACCCCGACTTTGAACACTTCAATTCTGAAAATAGAATGTGACCTAGTGGACTGGTTGCACAGGTGATGTAAGACCTGGGGGGCTGCAAGGGGTTGGTGAAGGAAGCCAGAAATTAGCATCAGCAGGAAGCCTCCACCGTCCCTGGGATGAAGGGCAGAGGAAGGGTGATGTCAGTCAAGGGACTGGGCTCACCCCATGGAAGCAGAAACCACAGCAGGTCTACCAAGAGCTGCAGCCACTTCCCAGCCCTGGCTGGTGTGGCTCAGTGGATTGAGCACTGCCCTGTGAACCAAAGGGTTGCTGGTTCAATTCCCAGTCAGGTCACATGCCTGGGTTGCGGGCCAGGTCCCTAGTAAGGGGGTGCATGAGAGGCAACCGCACATTGATGTTTCTCTCCCTTTCTTTCTCCTTCCTGTCCCCATAAATAAAATAAAAAAGAGCTATGATCACTTCCAGAGGAGCTCTCTGAAGCAGAGGCAGTGGGAGGCACCGTGTCATGTCCCCACCACACCATCCCATCTCCAGCCAGTGTCTCAGAAGGAGCCACTGAACACCACTAACCTTGTGGCCACCATCAGTACCATGACGGTCAACTGTAGCCACTTGGACCCCCACCACTCACATAATTGGAACTTCGTCACTGTCCACACCGGCGATAATATATTGAGTATAACCATGACCCATGGCATGCTGTGGGTTACTGCCATCCCATTTCTGGTTGGCAAGGAGTTCTTCCCCGCTTTCAAACCCTAAAAGCCCATCCCTCCCCAAACCCCACCTTTGACAATCTGCCTCCCATTGCAAATATTGGTGTCAATCAAGACATCTTCAGGTGACAAAAATCACACCAATTATTTTCAGAGATGATTTCACATCGAGAAACGCTACAATAGTCCCTTCCCCCACAGTCACAGTTCCCATCGTCAACCACAAGGAGACAGTATTTAATGGAAAATTCCAGAAATAATTCACTAGTTTTAAATTGGGCACCATGTGGAATGGCACAATGGCAACTCCCGCAGTCCAGTTCCGTCCTGCTCAGGCCCTGGATTACCCCTTCGTCCAGCATCTCCACGCCAGCCACTGAGTGGCCATTATCAGGCCAACAGCGGTGGTATCTCAGTGCTTGTGTTCAATGAACCCTTGTTTTACTTTATAATGGCCCCGAGCCATTCACCTGACTTTTATTACAGTACGGGGTGGGGCAAAAATAGGCTTACAGTTGTGAATACACAAGACACAAGAGTTTATTCTTGTATTAATATGCGTGAGTTATATTATTTTCCCTACGAACAACTGCAAACCCAGTTTTGTTATATTATTACCTATATTTGTTCTCTTATTAATTACTGTTAATCTCTTACTGTGCATAATTTATAAACTAAATTTTATCAGAGGTATGTGTAGGAAAAAAACATAGTATAAATAGGGTTTGGAATATATTTTGTATACATACGAGTACACCCAGGGTTTCAGGCATTCATTGGGGATCTTGGAACACATCCCCATTCGATAAGGAGGGACTACTTACTGTACTTGGGTATAAAGGGTTGGTAACTAGGTAACCAAAAAGGCAGAAAGAGAGCCCTATGGCAACATAGTAGGAGTCACTACAGGAAGCAGCAATTGCCCTTGGGGCAAGTAAAACAGAAGATAGACCTGACTGGTGTGACTCCGTTGGTCATTGTCCAGCGAAAGGTTGCCAGTTCGATTCCCACTCAGGGCACATGCATGATTTGGGGGTTCAGTCCGTGGTTGGCACACCTATGAGAGGCAACCCACCCATGTTTCTTGCCCTCTTTCTCTTTCCCCTCTCCTCTCTTTAAAAAATAAATAAAATCTTTGTTAAAAACCCAACGGATAAAATTTAGAATTACTGAAACTGAACCCTTGGATGAGGCCCCCACTGGAGATGAAACTCAGACGCTGCTCAGGGGGTGCAGGTGTGTCTGAGCTCAGAGGACCTTCAGGCACTGGGACCTTCTTGGAAAGCGAGTGGGCGAAATGGTGCTGACATTTCTGGGGATGCGCAAGAGTGGGAAAAACTGCAAACTGGACTTACCAGCAGCTACAAGAAGGACCCGCCTCAGCGAGGGTGAAAAAGCTGTGCTGGATGATGCTGATGGGAACAAGAAACTGGAAAGAAGCATTGAGCAAACAGGAAGGAGGCGCCCTTTTACTTCCCCCAGGCGTCCAGTCTTTTAGGTGCCTCCTTCTGGCAAAGGGTAGCATAGCTGGTGGGCAAAGCAGACGTGTGAGGGCTTTTGTTTTGTTTTGTTTTGTTTTGAGTCCCAGTGTTAGATTCACAAAGCAGGGAAGAGGGGAGTGGATTTGAAACCAAGAGATAATGGCTTAGTAACTGGCACACAGTAGGGTGTGCTGGGGTCCAGCGACGTTGAGTAATCCAGTTCCGTACCCCTAAGTCCCAAACATATTTTTAAAAGAGTACTTGATGGCATGAAAGACTATTTTTCCTGGAAAGGCTGTCTGAATGTTGTGCTGATGTTTCGTCTATCCATATGACATCTTTGATGCAAATTCAACCAAAATGTCGATTAGATTATTATTTTGCCATTGATTTTACAAGAGAAGAAGGGGGAGAGAGAAATATCTATTCTGTTGTTCACTTATTTATGAATTTATTGGATGGTTCCAGGATGTGCCTTGGCCAGGGATCAAACCTGCAACCTTGGTGTATTGGAATGATGCTCTAACCAACTATGCTACCAGGCCAGAGCCCCGATTAGTTTATCTTTCTTAGGACTTAACCCAATTATTTTATTTTATTTATTTTTTAAAGATTTTATTTATTTTTAGAGGGTGAAGAGAAGTGGAGAGAGAGGGAGAGAAACATCAATGTGTAGCTGCCTCTTACATGCCTCTCACTGGGGACCCGGCCTGCAACCCAGGCATGTGCCCTGACTGGGAACCGAACCAGCAACCCCTTGGTTCCCAGGTCTGCACTAAATCCACTGAGCTGCACTAGCCGGGGCTTAACCTAATTATTTTAAAGGTCTTCTGAAGAAATAAAGAAATGAGAGAAGCAAAGATTTTTGTTTCTAGAAAGAATAGGATAGGTCTAAAACCAACATATTAAAACATAAGTTAACACTAGTCAGTGTGATCCCAAAAGATTAAAAATATAATCAGCATTAAAACTTCATATATATTTGACAAAAGTCGTCATAAAGCAACCAAGAATAGTGAAATTATTCAAAATATTACTTGGGGGAGTAAAACTGTACAATTCAGTGTCATTAATGACACTCACAATATTGTATGACTATCAGTACTATCCATTTCCAGAACTTTTTATCGTCCCAATGAGAAACTGTGCCTGTTCAACAAAACCTCCTCACTGTCCACTCCTCCCTCCTCCCTGCTCCCGGCAACCAGCAGGCACATCTTTTCATGTTCTTGTTGGCCATCTGTATATCTTCTCTGGATAAACGTCTATTCAAATCCTTGGCCCGCTTTTGTAATGAAATTGTTTCTTTGTCGTTGTTGAGCGTTAGGCTTTTTGGATATTCACTCCTGGTGAGACAAACACTTTGTAAATATTTTCTCCCACTTTGTGGATTTTCTTTTCACTCTGTTGATGGTCCTTTGATGCACAGCTTTTAATTCTGATATAGTCCCATCTATTTATTTTTCCTTTTGCTGCCATATTTAAGAAATCATTGCCAGATTCAACGGTGTGAAGGTTTTCTCCTGTTTTAAGAATGTAAAGTGTTAGCTCTTACGCTGAAGTCTGTGATCCATTTTGAGTTGATTTTTGCATTTGGGGTGAGTTAAGGGTCCAACTTTGTTCATTTAAATGTGGGTTCCACTTTTCCCAGACTTTTGATCCAGTTTTTCCACTGAGTGATCTTGGCACCCATGTCAAAGTTCATCTCACCATATACATGAGGGTTTACTTCTGGGCTCTCTATTCTATTCTATTGGCCCATATATCTGTTTTTACGCTACTATCACACAATTTTGCTTACAGTAACGTTAAAATAAGTTTTGAAATCAGGAAGCATGACATCTCCAACTTTGTTCTTCTTTTTCAAGATTGTTTTAGCTCTTCAAAGCAGAGTGGCTTTTCCTACTTCTGCAATAAATGCCAGTGGGATTTGGAAAGGGACTGCATGGAATCTGTAGAACACTTTAGATAGTCCTGACATCTTCACAATGTTCAGTTTTCCAACCCAGGTTCACAAGACATTAACAATTCTTAATTGCATTAAGTGGCTCACAGGGTGGGCTCACATATTCCTCACACTACCACCTTAGTTCCCTCTATCGATAACATCACGTGACTGGACAAGAATTGGTGAGTGCATTGGAGGTACTGATGAGACACATGCCCTCCAGAGTTCGGACCATTGGTGCTGGGGCAGCAGGAGCTGGGCTGAGTGTGTGGGACTGTGTAGCTGGGACCAGCCTCGGATGGTTGGGTCAGCAAGGCTGGAGGTGGAAATGCGGTAACCGGGCTGGTAGGAGGGCGTGTCACTGAAGTTGTGATTGTAACTGGGGGCTCGTGATTGGGGTTGGGGATGGATGGGATCTTCGCTCCTCCTCCGCCCCTGCCCAGCCCCAGAGCAGAGCGATACCACACACCCAGTTCACACATCTTTATTGGACTAGATGTGGGATTTCCAAATCCAAACAGGCTACCTCAGCCCTGCACCAGCCCAGCCGTAAGACCCTCCCACTAGGTCCTGGGGAGACCAGCTCCCCGCTAGGAGGAATCAAAAGTCGGTGGAGGGCGTGGGTGCCCTGGAGCCCCTAGTGTGGCCGGGCAGAGATCCACACCCGCTCCCCGAGTCCTCCTGCCCGAGCCCTCTGCGCCCTTGCTTCAGACGCTGCCCCTCCTGGAACAGGGAAGCCACATCCAGCAGGGCATCCTCAATGTGCTGCCCCAGCCGGTGGGAGTCCTGGAAGGACAAACAGGTCACGTCCGCGGGAAGCTGGGAGAGGGCTCATGCGGGCTGAGAAACAAGAGGGCTGGTGTCCCTGACTCTTGGGTCTGAGGGAGAAAGGGCCAGGCATTGGGAATCCAGGATTATGGGGGCCAGGAGTCTGGACTCTCAGGCTGTAGGAGAGGAGAGAGCTAGGAATCCAGACTCCTGGGTGCAGAGGAAGGAGGTGGCAGGGTGGTGGTGCTGGGTGTTCAAGTCTGTCTCACCGTTTTTGTGCTTGATTTTTTGCTGGAGATGTGGAAGGTGATTGTGTCATCCCCCATGAAGATGTACGAAACACCGTAACCATGGTCATCGACCTGAAAGGGGATGGAGTGAGGGGAACCACATGTCCCCAGGTCCCCTCCTACACCACCACGCAGGTGTGCAGACCTCCCGCCCTCAGGGCCCAGAGTTCAGGGAACCGGGGTCAGGGCCCGGGCCCACTCACAGGCCCAAATCCACCCCCGGAGGAAACGTAGTCGGGGTAATTGTGGACGTCAAACAGGTGCGTTTGCTGAACAGGGATCTGACTGGTGGCCAGCTGCCACTGCTCCGAGTGAACCTGAGGGACAGGGGACGGTCACACATGCAATAAAGACAGATCTGCAAGTCTGCGCCCCGTGACTCAACTCCACTCCACAGAGCCCCATCCCTCTCTGACCTCCCGCCCTGGCTGCCCATTTTCCCTAAATCTGCCCCATCTGCAGCTCTGCCTTTCCCTTTCCTGACCAACACCTCTTGGCTCTCCTCCCTGCACCTGTCCTTTTCCCCTGGCCCCGCCCCTCTCATTCCCGCTGCCCCACCTCTGTGGCCATGACCACGCCCCTTTCTTCGGGCTGAAGGTATCCTTCTCTTTTCTGAGCAGCTTCTCCTGTTTCTAAGACCACACCCCTCTCCCCTGCTCTCCCTCCTTTTCCATCTCTGCCCTCTCCCTTACTCTCCTGTCCCTGTCTCCCTAGCTGTCCACCCTGCTGTTACTTCCTTTTCCAACGTCACCCTCCTTGCCCTTTCCCTGTAGCCCAACCTGGTCCAGAAAGGGCGACTGCCGGCGGAGGAATTGGGAGACGATGTAGAGGGCGAAGAGGTGGCGGTCGACCCCCTGTCCGCTCATTGCTGCCTTCAGTAAAGCCTGGTGCTTATCCACCGCCAAGCGGAACAGGGCAAGGCACTGTGGGTCCTGGCGTCCCCGGGGAAGTCACGGATCATGGAAAAACAGGAAGTGGGCTTACTGCTGGGGTCTGTCACACCCGTGGCCTCCACCCAGCTTGCAACATCCCTGCAAGGCGGACACAGCAACTCTGTTTTACCGAGGGGGAGACAGGTTCAGTGAGGGGGGAAGCTGCTTGCCCAGGGACATACAGGAAGGCGGAGTCACATGGGGTCCCAGGACTGTCTGATTTTCCCAGACTCCTTCCATTGAACCACACGGGCAGCAGGGAGAGGGAGCAGAGGGCCTGGGGGTCTGAGCAGTGAAGTTATACTGGGAGCATGAGCCACAGTGCCAATGGAAGTCACAAGGTCACGCAGAGGTTAAATAATCAAAGAGGGCTGCATGTGGCAAAAGGGCTCCCTCTGGGATGCTCCCCCGGGGCCCTGGGAGGCCCCCATTAAAGCGTGTATCACACTGTGCTGAACTATCTCTGTTTCTCTCCATCAGCGAGTTCCCTGAGCCCAGAGACCAGGCCTGGCTCCTCCCTGTCCCTAGCGGCACTCATGGGGCCTTGGCCCTCCGAAGGCACTCCAGAGACGTCTGGGAATGTACATCTGGGAATGTATGAGTGAGGATGTGGGAAGGACCGAAGCCTCCGCCGAGGCTCACACCCACTGTCTTCTCCTTGTCCGCCATGGCTCTCACGAAGTGGCAGGCTTCCCTGGTGCAGGACCGCACCGTCTCTGTCCGGCCTTCCAGGAACAGGCGGGTCATGATTGATTCGTAGGTCAGGCAGAACCGACCCCTGTCCTGGGGGAGAAGGAGAAGAGGAGCCTGTCGTCGGGCCTCAGGAAGTCTTCACGGACGGGACCCACCTCTGGGCCCCCAGGCCCCTCCCATCCAGGACTGTGCGGTGGATAGAAACCAAAACAGCAGACCCACGGGGGCCAGGAGGAGTCACGAGGGAGGCTGACGAGGCCAGTCTCGGGGGGCCTGGGAACCAAGGCCCTGAGAGGAGGGGGCTGGGGTCCAGACACCCAACTGACCCGGAAGTGGGCCAGCTGCAAGACCACCTGGAGGAAGCTGTTTGAAGACAGGTGGCAGCGTTTGATGAAGCCCTTGCCGAAGTGGGAGAAGGGAAAGACGTGGCAGTCGATGTCTCCAGACAGGGTCTCAGCTGCCCTCAGGGCGAGAGAGATGGAGAGGTGGATCTGCCAGGGGAGGAGCGGGAGGGGTGGCCGGGGTGAGCTCGGGGTGGGGTGGGGGGTGGCTTTGGTTGGGAATGGGGCTGGGAGAGGCCAGGGGAACGGAGTTAAGGCTGGGCTGGATAATGGAAACTGGGGCAAAGAAGGGAATGCAGCTGGAGGGCTAGGTTAAAGATGGAGACAGGGGTGTGACTGAGGGCCAGGATGGGGTTGGGGCTGGGATGGAGTCAGAGTGGAGGTTTCAGCTGGATCTGGTGGCGGGAGCAGGACTGACTTGAGGTGGCAGTGGTGTTGGGGTGGAGATGAGTTTGCGGTGGAGATGGAGTTGGGGAGGGACTAATGGGGAGATGGGGCCGGGGTTGGGTTGAGGGTGGCATCGGTGGTGGGGATGAGGTTAGTGTTGAGAATGGGGTTGATCTGAAAGGTTGAGATTGGGGGGTGGGGATGAGTCAAAGCCAGGGATTTGGGGGCTCGGAAGGTAGGCCTGGAACCCCGGGCTCACCTTGTCTGGAAGGTCCCAGTGCAGCCGCTGGGGCTGGGGCAGGGAGGGGTCAGGGGGCCCCTTGCAGTGGCCGTCCACAGAGTAGCCCAGCTGAAAGCATTCTGTGGCCAGAGTGAACTGTGTGCAAACGGAGGCTGTCAGCGCCCCTTCCTTTCCTGGGTCCAAGGGCCATCTAACCAGGGACCTGCCTTATCAGTCCTGTCTGAGCATGGGGCCAGTTCCTGAGAAGGAGAAACCCCTGATGTTCACAAGTGGGTTCTCAGGTACAAGGTCACTGAGAGCAGGACTGACACTAACACCCAGCTGGTGCTTACTAACCCTGTACTTCCCCCCGATCGAGCACCTACTACCTCCAGCCTTCCACTTCTCTGTATCTTACTATGGGACACCTCCTGATTTCAAGTCAATATGCAGATGCCCTGGCTGGTGTGGCTCAGTGGATTGGGGGCAAGTCTGCGAACCAAGGGGTCACCGGTTTGATTCCCAGTCAGGGCGTATGCCTGGGTTGAGGGCCAGGTCCCCAGTAGGGGTGTGTGAGAGGCAACCACACACTAATGTTTCTCTCCCTCTCTTTTCTCTCCCTACCCCTCTCTAAAAATAAATAAAGAAAATCTAAAAAAAAAAGACTAAATAAAATAGAAAAAATAGAAACATGAAGGCTCTCAGGACTGCACAGGATTTAAAGATAAAAGAAAAACCAGCCCTTTTGCCTGATGAAGAGGAAACGCAGGCCCAGAGGAGGGAAGTGACTTGCCCAAGGTCACATAGCCAGCCAGTGAGCTGAAAGGTGGTTCCGATTCAGTGTGATGTGACTGAAAGGCCTCACATTCTGGTCCCAGAACATTCTGGATTCACATTCCCGCTCTGCAACTCCTAGCTCTGGGAGTCTGGGCAAATCACCTCCTTCCTTGGAGCCCCAACTGCCCATTTGTCAAAGGAAGGTCATGCTCCTGGACCCCTTCTGTGCTGGGTGGCTCTGGTCCGCTCTCCGCCCCTCTCTGAGCCTCTGCTTTTCCTCTGACCCCGAGTCCCTGGAGAGCAAGGTCTTTGAAAACCGTGGCGGCGGTCCTCCAGGGCCAGGGTGGGCGGAGATGGCTGCCCTACCTCCCACATGTGCCCTGACGTGGGGCAATCTGCCCACGAGTGCTCCACGCTGAGGCCCAGCTTCCCATTGGAGAAGACGATGAGGGTGAAGGATTTGTCATACCAGCTGCAGGCAAAGAGTTCAGAGGCGTCACCAGAAAGCGGGCCCCAGGAGGGAACCCAGCGTACTCCAAGGGACTTGTGGTAATTTCAGGGTGGGCGGGTTTTTCTGGAATCAGGGCTGGTGTGGGGATCTCCAAGAGGGTGGGGTCCCCGACTGGTGGTTCTGGACGGGTGCCAAGGCGTGTCTAAGGTTTTAAGGGGTGGGGGATTTGGAGGGCATGCACTGACAAAGGTTCCAGGCTTACAAGGTGCTGGAGGTTAGGGAGACTTTCCCAGGGACCCCAGAGATCAGAGTGATGACCCGGGGGGCATCTGAGAAGTTCTCTGAGGATCTCTAGGTCTGGGGGGTCCCAGGTCTGGGGTCCTGGGTTTGGGGTGCCAGCATTTGGGCCTGAGGGTTCCATGGTTCTGTGTCTGAGGTTCCCCAGACTTGAGGTCTGCCTCTGGGGAGACTGGATCTGAGGGTCCAGGTCTGAGGTTTGGGGTCCCAGGGCCTGGGGTCCTGAGCCTTGGGGTTCTCTGGATCAGAGATCCCCAGGTCTCTGATCAGGGGCCCTCAGATCAAGGAGGTCCCTGGATCTGGAGAGGCCCCAGGTTCTGGGGCCCAGGGTCTGCTTGTCTAGTGTCCAGACCTCAGGTCGCAGGTCAGGACGGAGTCCCAGGGCTCACCCACCGGTCGTGACCGTTGCCTGCCAGCAGGGCATGCGCATAGGCATCCAGCGATGCTGCGGGGTCCTCCCTGGTGAGCCCTGCAGGCTCAGAGTCCAGCGACACAAAGAACGCGGCCCCTTCCACGGCCTCCAGGGCGTACTCTGCCTGGCTCTCCAGGGACCTTCGCACCTGGGCCCACATGTCCCTGTTGGGGGATGTGCCTGAGCTCTTCACCCTGCCCAGCCTCCACTGGGCTCCCAACCCTTCCCTTCCGTAACCCCAGGGTGCTGGCCGGGCCTCTGAGCCCCCTGACCTCCCATCCGCACCTGGGGGCCGCGGTCAGGGCTGCCAGATGCTCCTCGTGGGGGCAGGCAGGTGAGGGGTCATCCAGGATTCGCTGAAACTGCTGCTCCAGGGCCCGCGGGGAGAGCAGGCCGCTTTGGGAATGGGTTCCCAAGCGGAAGAATCGGCCCCGGTGGAAGACGGCCACGTGTTGGCTGTCCTGAAGGTGGCGGATGTGGTCTTGGGGTGGTGTGGGCAGACGTGTGGAGACCAGGAAGGTCGAAACATTATAAAAAAAAGAATAGCAACCACTTATTATAAGGCACTTCTGTGTGGCGTGCATTGTTCTAAGCTCTTATTGATTTCACACTTCCCTATGGTTCCTTATTACCCCATTTTACAGATGGAGTAACTGAGGCCCAGGGAGGGTAGTAATTTGCTCAGGTCACACAGCTAGGAAGAGGGGCTGGGATTCAGGCTTGGCAGGCTGGCTCCCGTGAATATACTCAGCTAGTACATTGTTCCGCCTCAGTTAGGAGGGGAACAGGGCCTCACCTTTCCGGACCCCTGGAATACGTGTGGTGTTGAATATCCTCTCATACTGGGCAGAGCATAAGGGCCGCATTCCCATCAGCAAAGTCTGCAGGAGACGGACCATGGGCTTGTGAACTGGCCCCCAGGACCCACTTGTCCCCACAGCCAGGGGACCACGGCCTCCATCCGCAGCCCACGGAGGCAGCCCCCTTACCGGCAGGATCTCCTGGCGGTTCAGGCGGTGGCGGTAGAGGAGAAGGGCGTGGACAGCGTTCCCGGCGCGAGCAGCCTGCACTGGAGTGGGCGTGACGTACAGGAAGTCCTGGGGACCAGCGGAGGGGACAGCAAAACGCCTGGGGTCAGGTTTGCCCCAGGCGGGGACGCTGACCCACACACACAGGTCCTGACCCCAGTGTGAGGGGGGACGGGGAATTCCAGACTGTGATCTGGGTCACTGACCCTACACCTCATGTTCTACCCGGACATCCCAATCCTAGACCCAGGAAGTGTGACCCCCACCCCACCCCCAGCTCCTAGCCCCGTCTTCCCTTCTCACCATCATGTAGTAGTTGCTATTCACCATCAGCGAGTTCCGGGAGCGGAGGTACACAAATTCTTCCCACCAGTCACTGACCTGGGAGGGGCCAGAGACAGACACTGCTGAGGTGACTGGGGCCAAGGTGCGGGGGAGGGCATGGGAGACAGTGGGAGGGTTGGGTCACCCAAGACTTTGTGTTCACAGGCGTCTGTGAGAGGGACAAGAATTAAAGGGAGGTGATCAATTCTGGCTGGTGTGGCTCAGTGGACTGAGTGCCGGTCTGCAAACCAAAGGGCCCCCGGTTCGATTCCCGGTCAGGGCCCAAGCCTTGGTTGTGAGCCAGGTGTCCAATAGGAGGTGCGTGAGAGGCAACCACACGTTGATGTTTCTCTCCCTCTCTTCCTCCCCCCCTTCCCTTCTCTCTAAAAATAAATAAAATCTTTAAAAAAATACATAAAGGCAACCATCCTCAGCAGAGCCCAGGCCACTCCCACCACCTGGCCACCACCTCTTGTGACCAGCCCCGCTTCCATTCCCAGAGTAAAGCCTCTGAGCTTCCAGCCCACACCCATCAAATTCTCCACTTCCTCACCTTCGCTCAAGCCGTGCCTTCACCAACCTGACAGATTCAGATCCCCTTCGACCCTCAAGACAGCCTTCATACCCTCCCCTCCTGAAGCCTGGGACCTCTCGTCCAGCTGCGGCCTCCTCTGACCACCTCCAGACACTCACCCCTCCCTGTCCGACCTGTCCTTGCTCCCCCCACCCACCCGTACATCCTGCCTGGCAGCGATTTCTGGCCATTTATGGGTGCCTGGTAAGCAGAACTTTGGGGCTCTATGCCTCAGTTTTCCACGGAGCTCAACTCATTATGCCAATCAAGGGTCTAGCTCCTGCACTCAGAGCAGAATCCTGTTTGAGAAGGTGTTTCCTTGAACAGAGAGGGCGGAGGGAAACTATTCTGGGGGCGGGGCTTACAGTGTTGACTGGCTGGGGACAGGATCCTGCAACTGTGGTTCAAATACTGGAGGGTTAAGGGCAGAGCTCCAGGTGTGGGCGGGTCCTGGAGGCGGAGTTTGGATTATTGGAAAGTTTATTAGAATGTGGGAGCATGGAGGGAGGGGCCGAGACTGTTGGCAGATGATAAGAGTGTTCCGAATACTGTAGAGTACATTGGAGCTTGGAATATTGGAGCATCTAGAGCTGAGTTTATATTATTGAGTGTGGGGCGGGGCTCAGAATGCTCCAATCGCTGCAGAGCCTGAGGGTTGTGGGTGGGGCGTAGGGCGAGGCAAGGGGGCTCAGAACCTTTGCTTTCGCAAAGGGGAACTCACGTAATTGGACGCCCACCAGGATTTGAGCCGCAGGTACCACTGCAGCAATGATGCCTGCAGCCTCAGGAATTCCTGCGCTAGGCCCGCCGCCCAATCGAAGTCCTCGTCCGAAAGGACAGGCCGGACAGATTCTAGGTACTGAGGGAAGAGGCAGAGAAGGGGGTAGGTCAGACCCCCTCTGTCCGCTGCACCCACCTCACCCGCCTCCCTTCCCATCCCCCGGTTCCAGGCCCACCTTGCGCACGGTGTCCTGCACGGAGGGCACTGGCTGGCGTGGCAGGGAGCGCTGGTAACTGAAGAGCATCGGGTGGCGGCCCGAGAAGATGCGGACTAGGGCCTGGGGGATGTGGGAGGTACTGGGTCCTTAAACCCCTCACTGGGTCAGGGGACCCGGGCGGGGTGTGTAGGGCAACCCACACAGAGAATGGGACGGGGGAGGGGCCCTGCACCTACCAGCCAAGTCTTGGTGGGTGAGGACATGGCTCCGTGGGGTTCGAGAAGCCAGCCGTGGTAAGACAGAAGCAGCCTCAGAGCCACGTGAAGCGTGAAGATCAGGGCTCCCCACAGACAGGACGCAAACAGCGCGGCTGCCAGAAGCCCCCGAAGCCTGTGGTGCTGTCCACCCCTGCGGGAGGCGGGGGAGGGGGCGGGGGGGGGGGATGCGTTTGGAAATCCCCTCCCACCCAGCCTCTGCCCGCCTCATGTCCCTGACTCTGGCTGGCAGAGGCTGAGCTGGTAGAATCAGAGTCCGTCAGGGAAGTCCACTTTCCTCATTCTGTAAAGTAGGCATGGTCCTCTCTGTGCACCCTCCCCCCTCCTCCCAGGACTGTGGGGACACCGGCTTCTAAAATCGCTTCTCTTGGAAATTGGTAGGTGCCTGATAAGTGGTATTTTTATTAACGGGACACCTTTTCTTCCCAGTTAGCACATTACACTCTTCAGTGTGGCCCTTGGACCCGCGGCATCGGCACCACCAGGAGCTGGCTGGGAATGCAAAGTCCTGGGTCCCACCCAGCCCTGGTAACTCAGAGTCTGTTGCATGGGGCCCAGCAATCTGTTTTTTTTTTTTAATTTTATTTATTTATTTTATTTTTAAAATATTTTTAATTAATTTATTTATGTTTAGACAGAGAAGGGAGGGAGAGAAACATCAATGTGCAGTTGCCTCTTGTGCACCCCCTGCTGGGGACCTGGCCCACAACCCGGCATGTGCCCTGACTGGGAATTGAACCAGCTGCCCTCTGGTGCTCAAGCTGGTGCTCAATCCACTGAGACACACCAGCCAGGGCTTATTTATTTATTATCAGAGAGAGGGGAAGGGAGGAAGAAAGAGAGGGAGAGAAACATCAATGTGTGGATGCCTCTCAATTGCCCCCTACTGGGGACCTAGCCCACAACCCAAGGATGTGCCCTGACTGGGAATCAAACTGGTGACCTTGTGGTTTGCAAGCCAGCGCTCAATCCACTGAGCCACACCAGCCAGGAAATCCACGTTTAACAAGCCTTCCCAGGTGATTCCCGATCAAACTCAAGTTCAGGAAACTCAGGTCTACAGAAAACCTGCACGTCTGCAAAGTTACGAAGAGACCAAGGAGCAAATCCCACCTGGAGGACTTAGAGCGAGTCACTCCCCTCTGTAGACTGGAGAAATCTAGCCTTCCTGGAAATGTCTATTTCTGTTCCAAGATCTGCCCTCTGGGGCTGTCCCCACAAAATCTGCCTTCCTCCCCAGGGAGACTAATCCAAGGATTAGAACCTGTTGCTTCACTGCCTTCTGATTGCCGAAGCTTTCCCCAAAGGCGACAGCGACAACTGCAATGTTACAAGGAGTCCCATGTAACAGCCTCCTGGCGCTGGACTGCATATGCCCCATGCATGATTTTAATTTTTCCAACAACCCTAAGAAGCAATTTTTGTTACCCCTGTTTAGCAGATGAAGATGCTGACCCCTAGATTGAAGCCTCTCACCCGAGAGCACACCGGAGACTAGCAGAGTTCACACTTGCATTAGTCTATATAACCATATCCAGGCATTTTTTAGTTTGTCAACATCCCTCTTAACACAAAGCAGCCAGGATGAAAAAGGTACCAAGAGGAGAGAGGAAATCACCTCCTTTTTCTGGATGCTGTACCTTTGTTCATTTGTCCCTAAGTAGGTCTCATTGGCTGCATTCCTTTAGCAGACACAGCACACTGACAGAGAAACTTGCTGGGAGAAGAGAAAGGGAGCAGAAAGGCTGCTGGGCTGAAGAGGGGAGCTCACCAGTCTGGCAGCAGCTCTTTAATCTTCTCCGTCAGTCCTAGGGAAGGGTCCAGCTGGAGGAACCAGGCGAGCTGGATGGCGCTGAAGAGGAAGAGCCAGCTGAGGGGGCTGGCAGGGAACACACCAGTGAGAAAGTCGTTCTGTGGGGGAGAAAGGGCATCCATTCAATCCCATCCTCTAAGCACACGCCTGAGGCATGCACTGAGCACCCAGCGCGTGCTGGGTCCCGAGCTGGGTGAAGTCGGGGGGAGCCCGATGAGAGTCAGACCGATCGGAGACAGAAGCAAAGAATGAAAGTGACCAGAGAAGGACCCCAAACTCCCCTACAGTCTCCCTTCGATGCCTCATCATATCACAGGACACAGCTGGGAAGCTGTGCGCACTCTGTTGAGCACTCCCACCAAGATCTGCCCTAAAACTCCTGCCTTTAAACAACAGATAAAAACCCTTAAGACAAAGGACCCAGTGCACACTCCCCCTTGAGGACGTGCACACCCGCCCTTTCCTCGGGCGTGTACTTCTGCTCTCTGCTAAATTCGAAGGGTCCCCATGAGACTTCCAACCAGGGGAGCACTGGGCAGCGGCGGCCCACCCCAGGCCTACCCCCTGCATCTGTCTCCAAGGCCCCCTTTTGCCTTTGTGATTTCTCTCCTGTGCCCACACAGCACAGTGTGGCTCACTGCCATCACTGCAACTTGTCTCCTGAGCCCACGCAGCCCAGCATGGCTCACTTCCTCTCTCTCTGTGATTTCCTCTCCTTTGTTTAGGTGGCCCAGCCTAGGCTCACTCCTGTTGCTGTGATATTGCTCCTTCTATCTTAAGTCCTTCCTTAGTTTCACTGCCCCAAGCTCCAGTAAATATACTCTCAACATCGCCTAGACCCGTGTCACAAAATCTTTCCTGTGTGAACTTAGGTACCCACACGTTCCAGATCATGCCAGGACAGACCTGCCTCAGTCTCGGTCCCTTTGTGGTGACAAAGAAACTGAGAAGGACTTTTGAAGAACTCACCCAAGGCTACACGGCCAGGAAGTGGTGGAGCTAGGATTTGAACCTAGGTCCTCTGGCTCCAAAGTCCACTACCAACCACTCAGACCACTGGATACCTTGGGACCCTAATGCAGCAGGAAGCACGGTCACTACAAGGTACCGACCTCTGGGGTCTGTTGTGTCTCCAAGTTTGGAACTGTGTCCTCTTGCCGATGGACTACCTGTTATGTGCTAGATACCATGCCACGTGCTTGTCCCCCTTCACACAATGCACCCCAATCCGACAGGACAGGTACTGGGCCACATTCCAGAAAAGCAGCGCAGGATAATGGGCATCATTGCGGCTCTAGATCTGGACTGCTAATTCGGGCCCTGCCTCTAGTTCTGCATCTAACAGCTGTGTGACTTTGGTAAAGTGAAAGCACCTCTCTGGGCCTCTATTTACTCATCTGTAAAATGGGACTAATGTAGGTCTACCATAGAAGGCCCTAATAAGCAGTGGATTTAAAGGGCTTGCTTAGTGCAGAGCCTGGGATGCAGTGCTATCGAATGTGATTTCAGATATGAGGAAGCAGCCCTGGCTGGTGCGGCTTCATTGGTTGGGGCATCATCCCATATTTGAAAGGTTTCAGGTTTGATTCCCAATCAGGGCACATGCCTTGGTTGCAAGTTCAATCCCTGGTCCAGGTGCATACAGGAGGGAAGTGATCATTGCTTTGTCTCACATCAATGTTTCTCTCCCTCCCTTCCTCTCTCTCTAAAAGTAACGAATGTCCCTGGGTGAGGAGGGAAGGGGGGGACAAACCCAGAGAAGTCGGTGTGCCAGAGGTGACACAGCACCTGTGTGGCACATAAGAATGGCAACACTGGAGTGGTCACTTCTGTGAGCCAGGCTGTCTGCTTAGAAAACGAATGCTAACAACACCCGAAGCATCAACGGGCAAGGTTCCCATTTCACAGACGAAAACACTGAGGCTTGGCAACGAGGCTGCGGAACCACAGCCCTGGTGTTGCTGAGGACACAGCCCTCACCCTGGGACCACCCTGGGACCACCCTGGGACCACCACTTCAGGGTGGCTCCTGGGGTCCCAAAGTTACAGAGAGGAAGGACAGCAGAGCTCCAAGTGGCCATTGGGGAGACGGGTGGCTATGGGATAGAAAGGAAAGGGTGATCGTTATTACAATGATCATTTAATACTGATGGGAAGATCTGGTGCAGGCTGTTGGCTGGAGGAGACATTGGACTCTCTGCAAAGGGCTTCAGGTTTTTCCTCTTAGACAGAGGCGACAGTCAAAATCCTCGACAATGCAATTCCAGTCCATCTATGAGCACAGAAATGAGAACAGTGGCTGCTTTGCAGTGATGGTGAGGTGGGCGGCGGGGTGTGGGGAACGCTGAATGGAAAAGAGCCGAAAGGAACATTCTCGAATGGTTGGTAATGCTATCTTTGTGGGGCGTTGTTTACAGAAGTATTGTGAAAATTCACCGCACACTTAAAAACTCTGTGCATTGTTCTGGATGTAATTATGTTTTAGTTTAAATGGATATACTTATTTTTCTTCTTATTTTTTAAGATTTTACTTATTGCCCTGGCTGGTGTAGCTCAGTGGATTGAGCATGGGCTGCGAACCAGGCATCACAGGTTTGATTCCCAGTCAGGGCACATGCCTAGGTTGCAGGCCATGTCCCCCAGCAACCGCACATTGATGTTTCTCTCTCTCTCTCTCTCTTTCTCCCTCCCTTCCCTCTCTAAAAATAAGTAAATAAATAAATAAAATCTTTAAAAAAAAGTTACACATCAATTAAAAAAAAAAGATTTTACTTATTTATTTTTACAGAGTGGAAGGGAAGAACAGAAGGACAGAAGCATCAATGTGTGGTTGCTTTTCCTGTAACCCCTACTGGGGACCTAGCCTGCAACCCAGGCATGTGCCCTGACTGGGAATTGAACTGGTGACCCTTTGGTTTGCAGGCCAGCACTCAGCCCACTGAGCCACACCAGCCAGCGCTGTGTTTTTCTTCTTTCTTGCAAGTAGAGCTCCATGAGTGAAGGACTCTGTCTTGCTCCCTGTGGTATCCTCCGTGTCAGGCCCTGAACAATACTCAGCAGGTATTTGAGTAAAGAACCATGTGCTCGGCTGGCGTAGCTCAGTGGATTGAGTGCGGGCTGTGAACCAAAGCATCGCAGGTTCGATTCCCAATCAGGGTGTGTATCTGGGTTGCAGGCCATGGCCCCCAGCTACCGCACATTGATGTTTCTCTCTTTCTCCCTCCCTTCCCTCTCTAAAAAATAAATAAATAAAATCTTAAAAAGAAAAAAAGAATCAATGCCTTTCCATTAAAAAAAAAAAAAAAAGAACCATGTGCTCAAAATCTAACACTGCCCTGGCCAGGTAGTTCAGTGGGTTGGAGCATCGTCCCCTACACCCAAAGGTTGCAAGTTCAGTCCCCAGTCAGGGCATATTCCTAGGTTGTGGGTTCCATCCCTGGTCCCCTGTTGGGGCCCATGTTTTTCTCTCTCACTTCTCTCTTTCTCCCTTCTTTTCTCTCTAAAAATCAATAAACATATCCTTCGGTGAGGGCTGAATAAAAAACAAAACACCTAACACTTACTCGGCACTTGCCATGGGCCAGGTACTGCATCCAGTGCTTACCTGTAAGAATTCATTTAATCCTTGTGACTGTCCTGTGAGGAAGGGGCCGTCGTTACCCCTGTGTCACATGTGGGGAAACTGAGGCTCAGAGAAGAGCACTTGCTCAAGGCCACACAGCTAGTAAGTGGCAGAGCTCGGATTCCCACCCAGTCCTGGCTGACCCCACCGGCGTTCAAAGAGGAGGCAGCCAACAGGGAAACTGTGTGTGTAGACAGTGCCAGAGTTCTAGAAGCAGGCGCCCAGGGGCAGACACAGGTTCTGGTTAGATGGTAGGCATGGGCTTTCTAGAGCCAGGTGGGAGCAGGAGCGGGGCGTTTCAGAGCGGGGCGTTTTCAGAACCGGGCGGCGGGGTTTGTAGTGATGGGGAGCACAGAATACACATACTGGAGGTTCACAACCTGGAACAGGGGCCCTTGGGCTCCTTCTTGGGATGCGGGCTACCTAAGATCTTGACTGAATCTGGGGCTCTGGAAGGGGTCACCTGGTTAAAGCCTGGAGATGAGAGGGAAAGATGAGAATGGCCCCATGGGAAGGGGACTGAGTTCTAGAGACTGGGGTGGAAGTTGTGTTTGGGGGCGTGGAAAAAGCGGAGTGGGGGGTGCCGGTAGTGGGTGCAAGAGGCAGATAGGGGCTCCCTGTAGGTGAGGCTGAGAATCCCTGAAGTGAGCCACAGACCAAGAAATGGCTTTAAGAAGTCCTGGGAGTGGACATCAGAATTCCCAGGACTGGGTGATCCCAGAAGCGGGCCTCGGGCATCCCGGAAGATGGTAACTGGATTCCCGGAAGGAAACCAAGCCACAGTCCTCCTCACCCAGAACCGGGACAGATGCCTTTTCCAAGAGCGCAGTCCAGACAGGTAGATCTCCTGCAGCACCGGGCCGCTGGGCTCCGCCTCCGCCCCGTCTGAGGTCAGTGAGCGTGGGAAGCCCGCGGCTTGGCGCGCTTCAGCCATGTCCTGCTGGCCCCCTGGGAGGAGGACAGAGGGTCATTCTCTATGTCCCCAGACCCCTCCTCCCGCAGACCCAGGAATACAGGATTCCAACCTCCCCTTTCTAAGAGCCTGAGGGATCTTGTGGTCCAGGCCTTTACACTCGTGTTGGGAAGGGACCTCGGCTGGGGACCTCTGGGAACGCATACAGAGGCAGGAAGGATGATGCCTCTTGTGACCCTGCTCAGAATGTGGTGCGGGGCCAGCATCTCCCCCGAAAACAGGACTTTCAAGACTGGGAGTGGAGGGTGAGTTATGAGAAAAAGATAGTCCTAGACCCGTTGGAAACGAACACCTGCCAGACGCCGGCACTGTCCACCCCATTTCCGTTTTCCATTCCAAGGCAGGAGTGGGGTGGGGGTGGGGGAGCTGTCTCTAAATTCATCCCCGCTGGGGTGGCCCAGGGTCCCCTCCCCCTCAACCAGGGCTGGAGGGGATGGGGGGGGGAGCGCCCTACTGCGCATGCCTGGCAGTCAGGGATGCTGAGGCTGTGAGCCGAGGCAAGCTTCGAGGGCAAGTGATGGAGAGGCTTCTGCGCCCACCCCCAATACACAGGCCTCCAGCCCCCGCAATAGCTTGGGCCCCTCAGGTCCGGTACTTACTTTGCTGAGTCAGGGGTCCGCTGATCGGATCCTGGGACCAAGCCCGAGTACACCTCCCTGACCCCTGACTTAGAGCTCCGGACTCGCCTCCCACTTGCGTCTGTCCAACCCAGTGCAAAGAGTCCAGGACTCGGTCGACGGGCCTCCAGAGCTCCTGCCTGCCCGGATTACCCAGCACCCAGGAACCCTGATACCTCATTCGCGCGTGCCTCCCCTGGTATTCGAGTGCCTGGCGTTATCCCCGCCCCCTTCCAATCTCTGCCTTCCATCCCCGCCGCTTCCAATCCCTCCAGGCTCTATGCCCGCCCCCTTCCAACCCCAGCAACCAATCCGGCTCCTCCGTCCCTTCCCTAGCCTCGTCTGTACCTACCCCGCCCGATTCGCCACCATTTGGCCTCCTGCGTTCTACGCAGCATCTGTCACTTGAGCCCCAGGTTCTTGGGCTCCCCAGTCCACTTTTTCTCAATGAGTTCGCCCCGCTTTCTTCAGGGACCGAGGCTCAGTTTGGAACTCACAGCCTACCTCTGGGTACACTCAAGTCACATCCATGGGGTATCAAGCTGGAGCTGGAGCAAATCTCAGTCCTACCTTCCGAGGGAGGGAGGGGAGCTGCTGTGGGGCCGGATCGGTCCACAAAATCCACCTATGGAAGGTGTAACTGCGTGGACTCGGCACGAAGGAGGCGCTACAGCGGATTGGATTCAAGTTAAAGGGACTTCCATAAGCGAAAACGTGTATGGCAAAAGGCAAAAATATATTAGGGACCAGGCTCAGGATGGGGCAGACTGAAATAGATCACACGGACTTCACTCAGGACGTTAATATTCTGTCATGCTGGCCCGGGTGCAGGGAGGAAGATGATCTCTGGGTGAGCCCATGTGGAATTAGAGCCCCCAAAAATCAACAGTTGAGATCATGGTCCCAATATACAGATGGGTAAACTGAGGCCAGGGGAAGCCCAGCAATGTGCCAACATCTCGCAGCTAGCTGGGTGGCCTCCTTTCCGCAGGCCAAGTTCCTGGAGGCCAATCTGACTAGAGCCTCAGGTCAGCCATGGGCGTGGCTGTGGGGCCTGGGCTTGTGCGGGGCCTTTTCTGAGAGCTCCTCGGTGGAAGAACAGAGACAGTAAGTGATCTTGGGGAGGTGATGCATTTGGCATGTGCCCTGGAAAGAGGGGTCCCATGGTGCTGGGACACCTGGGGAGAGTGATAATGGTTCAGAAGCCACTGTAGAAATGGGGTTGGTAAGGTAGAGCACTCAGAACTCAGAAATCGGCTCGGCAAGAGTAGAGATCGCCTTCCCACTCCACCAGAACTGAAGACCCTGGGTCACCCTCTGTGGCCTAGAGAGGCAGCAGCAGGAGGGTGTGGATGTCTTTGTGGGGTACACCAGGCCTAGCCATTGCCTGGAAAACCTTGAGCAGAGCCACCCCTCTGGCACAACCCTGCCCCATTCCAACCAGACATCCCTCTTCTGGGTCCACGGTCGCTGTTTCTCAGGGGCGTCCAGGGCCAGTCCCCTTTCTGAGGATACAATAGGCCAGTCCCTGACGCCACACTACGCAAGACGAGAACCCAAATTCCCCCTCCCACACCATTCCCAGGGAGCCCTCAGGTGTGCTGGAGTGGTGCAGGCTGCGGCAGCCCCATCCCCCTCTGGGAGCTGAGGCTCCCAGTGGTGAGCGTGCACCGTTTCCAGGGGAAGCGGAAGGGTCAGGCTCCTGGGTCAACCAGACCTCACCCTTACCCCTGGAGACTCCGGATTCTCAGAGGCCAGGGGACTTGTGGAGAGGGGTCTGGACAATGTCGGACACTTGTAGACAGAGTCGCCTGGGGACAGGGACAGAGGGAGTATGAGCCTCAGCACAGCCACTGAGGACACTGTCATGTGAGAACAGGCCAAGTGCAGGTGAGGTGCCTGTCAGCCTGGGGCTCCAGCGGGTGCAGCGAAGGCTGTGGAAATACACGACGTGCAGAGCGATCCCGGCTGTGCCCAGCAGTATCCTGCGGACAGAGATGCCATGCCTGCAGCGGAGGCTGGGTAGACGGCCCTGGGGAGCTGGGAAGGTCAGGAGGGCTGGGGTATCCACCGGAGGAGCAGAGGCTCTGCTACCCTGAGATGAGACCCCCCAGTAACCCCCCCACCCCCAGGTTCCAAGCCAGGCCAGAGGACGCTGGCACACCCTGGCCCTCGGAATTCTGTCCCCAACTGCGGAGGGCAGGGTGGCAGTCATGGCCAACAGCCCTGGCATGGCTGTGGGGGTCCTGGACAGCAGAGGGGAGTAATGTGTGTTGAGGGAAGCAGGAAGATGGCCTTCTGGGGAACTGTAGGGCCCAGCTGTCCCTACCGACACCTCAAGGCAGAACCACGCTCAGTGGGGACGTGAAGTAGCAGAACCCCGGGGGTGAGAAAGGGGAGTGGGGGTATGAAGCCTCCCCCGAAGGCTGGGGTGAAGAGGCCCTGGGAGAGAGCTAAGGGGTGAGTTAGGACAAGACTCAGAAAGGACTCGGGAGAGACAGACCAAGGCCCAAGTGAGGATGAAGACACAGCCTCCACCCACACACTCCCGGCCACTCAGACCTCAGCCCCTGAGGATGGAACCGCAACCCTACTCGGCCCCCAGGAAGCCAAGCTGCCCCAGCTGAGGATTTATTGGCGTAAATGTAACCATATAAAAACATAAGTTATGAAAAACACAGTCACGATGTGCCCTCCCCCCTACCCCCCTACCCAGGGCCCAGGCCCCTAAAACTCCCTTCTAAGAAAGGGAGAGCAAGGGGGAGCCCTGAAACTGCCTCAGAAGGCCACTGCCCCTGGGGCCCACGGAGGGCCTGGCGGCTGGGGTGGGAGCAACCAGGCGCCGTCTCAGCGCATCCGGTAGTCGGTGGAGCAGGACAGCTCACACAGCTGGCCCTTGAAGTCCAGGTCGATGGTGAAGTCCAGGTCGCGCTGTGGGGAGAGGGCGGACGTGAGGGGCCCCGGAGACGGGGCAGGCAGCGAGCCAGATGTGGCCACATCAGGAGGAAGCAGAGGGGTGCGGGCCCAGCACACGGGAGCCGCCATGTCCCACCAGCTGCCCACGCACGGCCCTGGAGACCCGGAGAGGTCCTGCGTCCACCGCCCTCCAGGAAGGAGATCCCCCACTGCTGGTTCCACCCCAGCAGCCGCCCAGACCCTGACCCTGACTCCAGGGGACAACCAGACGTCACATGCTCAAACCCACCCGTTCCCTCGGGGGCAGAGCTTGGGTGCCCTAGCCCTTGCTCCATGACTATTTCCCCACTAGAACCCTTCCAATCAGCAAAGTTATATTTTCCCTGTAAGGGGACCCCGCCCTGGCTGGTGTGGCTCAGTGGGTTGGGTGTCATCCTGCAAACAACAAGGTCACTAGGTTCGATTCCCAGTCAGGGCATACGCCTGGGTTGCAGGCCAGGTCCCCGGTTGGAAGTGAGAGGCAATCCCTGTTTCTCTCTCTCCCTCCCTTGCCCCCTCTCTTAACATAATTAAGAAAGATCTTAAAAAACAAAAAGAAAAAGGAAAGAATGCCTCTTTCAAGCACACTTCCTCTTCCCAAAAAACTTGACACATCTCCACTGCCCCCACTTCCATTCCTTCCAAGCTTCCTGGAAGGCATGTTCGTCCCACCCCCTGCACTCCCGGGAAAAGCTGGGCCAAAGTCACCAATGACCTCGGAGACCTCTTACTCCAGGCTTCTTGCTCCGATCCCCCCTACTCCCCATCAGGCAGTCTCTGTCTCCTTAGTTGGGGTTTTCTTACCCTCCACGCCACTGACATCTGGGGCCATTCTTTGTCCGGTGCACCCCCAGCCTCCACTCACCAGAAGCCAGGAGCACCCCTTCTCCAGGCTGAAACAACCCCAATGTCTACAAGGACCAGGGTCCTCTGGGGTACAGCATGACTGTCCCTGGTTGCAAGCCCCTGCTTTAACGGGCATATCTCCCTGACTTAGAAAGTGGGTGCAGCTTGGGCCACGCCCCTCCACCCGAGCTCCCTGACCCTCCTGCAGCCTCACACACTGGCCTGGGGGTACTTCTGGCACAGAGCATGCTGCCCTCCACTGAATCCCGACCCTTCCTCCTCCCACCCCCAGGCCGAGCAGGAGCTCCAGACTCTGCCCCCGCCCCGCTGGCCTCAGCTGAGACAGCCCAGTCTCACTAAATGCTCAGGTGAAACAGTCTTCCCTGCCTTCCCTCCGTCCCTACACCTGGGCTCGGCTCTGAAACCCTCATAACTCCCCTCTGGCTGGCCCCTTCACACCTCGACGCAGAGTTGTGTCCAGCTGTCATTTACTGTTTGACTGTGTCCCCTGTCTAGACTGGGAGCACCAGGAGGACAGGGTTCAACCTGCCCATGGCTGGCTGGGTCCCCAGGGCCCCACTTCTGGTAGGCACTCAGTTTCACCCGTGTTCCACGGGCAGGACCCGAGAGCCGCCCCCAGACGGGCGGGGACACCTCCCCCATCAGCCCCCTGCTGCCCCAGGCCTCACATTATTCTTGGCGTTGGGCCGCATGCCGATGGTGCCGAAGATCTCCTCGCCCGTCTTCACTGTCAGGTAGTCCTCCATGTAGAACACCGTCTGCTTCCAGTGCGTGTATGGGGACTCGGGGCCTGGGGGTGCCGTCCAGTCAGCCCGGCCGGGCCAGCCCTTGGTCCTCTTGCCCGCCCCACCCCCGCTTTGGCCGTCCCTCTGCCTGGCACACGCCCCCCATGACTGTTTCCTGACTGCCAACCCTGGTGACCTGGCCCCTGAATCCCTTCACCCTCCTCGTGCCTTGGGGGGGGGGGACCCGACTAGGCTCTGAGGGTCGGAGAAGTACAGCACAGCACACGCGAAGGTGAGCTGGCAGAGCGGGCCCGGGGACTCGGGTGCTCACTGTCAACCAGGGAGGCTCCCCCTGGCTGCCGCTGCCACCCCCCCGGGCCTCACTGGTGGAGAAGCCGGTCCTCTTGTGGCAGCGGGTGAACTCGATGTTGAAGTAGGCCACCAGCGCATGCACATAGTCGTTCCGCTTCACTTGCAGGCAGAAGGGGGAGGTGAAGGTGAGGTCCTCCACCTTCACGGTGTAGATGTCCACCTCCTGCGGGACAGGCCCCGTGAGCCCCACTTGGCGACACGCGGCCTGGAGTCCCACAGCAAACGTGGGGGGTGGGGGGGCCAGACGTCGGGTTCCCTGCTCCCTTCCCTCCCACATCCACACCTCAAACCCGACGGCTGCCATCCTGGACCCACTACTGGACTTGAAGACCGCCCACTGACCCCTCCCCGGGGAATACGCCCCACCCCACAGCGGCCTCCTAACAGGGCTCCCTGCTTCCACCCCCTCCCCCCACATCTTAAGTGGGCGTCATCTACCAGCCAAAGCGACAATCCTGAAACAAGTCAATCAGATGACACCAAACCCCCACTTAGAACCTGCTAGTGGTCTCTGGGCACACTCCGCACAAAACTGCAGCTCTGATACAGGACGTGGGGGCGGGCCCAGGTGGGACACCCACCCCTCTCCTCATTCCCTCCACAGCCTTCTCTCCTTGGTTCCACCCGCCTCGTTCAAGTGACGTGGGATGTGACAGGGAGGGGCACAGACGATGGCAGTCACGGCACTCTTTCGGTGCGGATAAACTCCATCCTGCCCCTGCTTCTTGCACTTGGTGCACAGAGGAGGGTGAGTCCTGCCTGCAGGCCTCAGCTGCCTGCCTCAGCTGCACCCTATGGAATATGTGCCCCGGACAGGGCCAGCCCTTCTCCACAGGTTCCACCTCCAGACCCACTGGCCTTGGCGGGCTCGCAAAGCTTTGCAATGGACACACGGCCTCCCTGGGCCTCTGGCATCACCCTGGCCAACTGGTCAGGCACCCAAGACCTCGGGCCAGCACTCTGTGCCCTGATGTCTCCCACGTGGGACAGGTGCTGGCCTTTCTTTGGTTCCAACCCTGGGGGAAACTTGGCCACTCGGCCACTCCCATCTGCTCACCTTTATGAGGCAGGCGTTGGTGACCAACTGCTTGGGGTCGACCACATCCACCAGGGGCTCCTTGATGGCCACGTCTTTGATGCAAGACATGTCGAAGCCATACACGTTCTCCCACCCTGGGGAGGGGAGGAGGGGGTGAGCACGCCAGGGCACCCCGCCAGGCTGAGTCTGCTCCGCCCCGCCCCACCCCAGCACTCCCTGGGCCCCAGCTCACAGTGGATCTTGTAGTCTTTGTATTGCCGGTCCTCGATGGCCGTCACGTACAGCGTGGCGCGGTCTGGGAAGATGAGGCCATCGGGTGCCTGTGGAAAGGTAGGGTGAGGGCGTGAAGGGTGGAGGGGCCTTGGCCTCACTGCCCCCAAAGCCCGCTGGTTTGGTCTCTCCCCCCACCCACTCTGCCCCACTCTGGTGGTCTGAGCACCGACACTTCCAACCTGGGCTCCTTCGGCCTCACACCTTTCAGGCCCCTTGCCCCTTTTCCCCTCATCGCTGAGCCTTTTCCCCACATGGTCGCCAGGTGGTGCTCAGGAGCACTTAAGTCAGAACCCTCCCTGGCTCCTCCCGGAGGCGAAGCCAAGTCTCAGGACAGTCCATAAGGCCCCTCCACCCCGTCCTCTAACTTCATCTCCTGGGGCTCCCCCAGACCCTCATTCCACTCTAGGGTCCCTGCTGCTCCCCGAGACATAGCCATCATGCCCCTGCCCCAGGACCTCCGCACTGGCCAGAATGCCCTGTCCAGCCTGTTCTCCTCAGATTCAGAACCTGTGCGGCTAACTTCCCATCCTTTGGTCAGGTCTCCGTGACCTCCCCCGAGGGCCCCAGGGGCCCACGGCTCCCCTCTGCCCTGTTACGGCTTTCTTCCCAGCACCACCTCCTTCTCGGCACCGCCATCTCTGTCACTGTCTAGCTCACCAAGCCTGCTATCCCCCCCCTCTGGCCATGAGCCTCCCGTCACCCATGCAGTCGGTCCCCTGGGTGAGGTCCTCTGTGCAGGGAAAGCCCAGTATGGCTTTATTTCCAGCTCGGTCCCTGACTGATACATGTAACCAACTCCCCGGGGACCCCCGCCCATGTTCCCGCGCTGCCAGGGCCTCACCAGCCACTTGTCTCGGGCATAGAGCACGGTGTTGAGCATCGACTCGTAGAAGAGACAGTAGCCCATCCACTCGCTGATGATGATGTCCACCTTCTCCACCGGAAGCTCCACCTCCTCGACCTTCCCCTTGATGATGGTCACCACTGCGGGGCAGAGTGGGTACAGGCCATCAGCCCGGGACAGAGCCCTCCAATCGCCTACCCTGGGGGCCCAGAGTCTGGGAACCCCTCCAGGGCAGCCCTTATCTTCTGAGCAAGGGCTGGGGACTACATTTGGGCGTCTCCAAAGAACTCTGCCCGCTGAAGCCATGCCCCATCCACTCAGTTTCAAAGTTCATTCACTCTAGCTATTTTTGAGGCAGAGGCGGGAATTTTACATGGACTAGGTATTAGGTGATGTTGATGTTTTGCCCCTAACGACACGGTCACCTATTAGAGACACACTTGAAAGGATTTCAATGACATCACAGTTGGACTTTGCTCCCAATGGACATATTTAAAGCTGAGTGATGGGTGCCTGGATTGTCTGCTACACTAGTCTTAAAAAAATCAGAGAGAAAAAAAAACAAAGCTTCGGTTACTAAATGCCAGGAGTCTTCACACCCAGAACACCCGTATCTCCCTACATTCTCTGCCCCTCAAACCCTGCAGGTGGGAACTCGACTGCCGTGTCTGACGACACCTCCTTCCATAAAGTGGCCTCCCAGACACACTAGTGGTTTCCGGAGCGACAGCACATACGGGGGACGAAACCTCTAAAGCGGCTGAACGCCCACCTCCCTGGGGGGCAAGTTAAGAAAGCCACGGTACGTGCACACACTGGGGTCGTCAAAAGAATGTTGATCCTCTCAACATTCTGCAACATGCTAAAACTACACAAAAAGTCCTGGCTGGTGTGGCTCAGTGGATTGAGCGCTGGCCTGCAAGCCAGAGGGTCGTTGGTTCGATTCCCAGTCAGGGCACGTGTCTGGGTTGCAGGCCAGGTCCCCAGCAGGGGGCATGTGAGACACAATCACACATTGATGTTTCTCTCCCTCTCTTTCTCCTTCCCTTCCCCTCTAAAAATAAATAAATAAAGTCTTAAAAGAAAAAGGCATCTACACAGTAAGATGAGAGAAGCAACAAAGGGGAAAGACTCATATAAGATACTATTTGTGGGAGGGGCAAGGGGTAGAAGGGGGCTAATTGGTGATGGAAAAAAAGAAAGATTAAATTTTACAAATATTGTGTACAAATATTGCGCGTGACTGTAAACGCATGTATGTGTGTGTGCCCGTAGGTGTGGTCTTTCCTCAGAGTGTTGGTTGAACTCACAGACCAGCGGCTGAGTGGTTTCTCCCTACAGGCCCTCAGGTGACAACCACGGGAACTCTAGTCACTGAAAAATCTGAAGACTGCTTCCTGTCCTAGCATTTTAAGAGCGGGACGCTAAGCCTGGGCCTTCAACACTCAAATTCTAAGATGGCTGAACCCACCAACTGGTTAGGGACTCTGAGAAGGTGGAATCCTCGGCCCGCAGGGGAGGAAAAGCTGGGTTTGTGTCTCATGCCCCCCCCCCCCCATCGCCAAGGGCCCAGGGCTGGGATGACCCGCAACGTCCCCACGAATCCATTCCCTTCCTGGGCTCACCATGGTCTAACTTGTTGGCTTTGACGATCTTCACCGCATAATCAGAGATACTGGAACACTCGATCTGGGGTCCAGGAAGAAGGGAGGGTGAGACCCCCTCAGTCCCACTCTCAGTCCCCGCCCTCTCCATCCAACCCCTGAGCCCCAAGGGATCCCCTTTCCGCCCTGAGGCCCAGGCCCACTCAGCAGCCCAGGACACTCACCCCGATGACCTTGCGGGCCCCGGCCTTGGCCGCGAACATGCAGAGGATCCCTGTGCCCGAGCCCACGTCCAGCACCACCTTGTCCTTAAAGAGGTGCCGGTTGTGGAACATGGAGTTGCGGTAAGTGAGGGTGCGCACCTCGTCCTTCAGCATCTCCTAGCGGAGGAAGGGGGCGCAGAGGTATCGTGAGGGGGCCTGCCTTCCCCGTTGGAGAACAGGGTGCACTGGCCTCCGACACTCTGGCAGTTTGGAGAACTAGAGTTCTGCCCTCCCAACTGCTCAGTCCCTTTGGAACATGTAATTTCCCTTCCATGTGCCTCAGTTTCCCTATGTGTAAAACCAGACTGGATAGACTATACTCCCATCTTAACCAGATGCTCCCACTGTCTAAGCCCCAGTGATCCTTGGCTTCAACAAGTCCTCAGTGCCCTGGCCGGTGTGGCTCAGCGGGTTGACCATGGGCCTGCAAACCAAAAAGACCACTGGTTCACTTCTCAGTCGGGGCTCATGCCTGGGTTGCGGGCCAGGTTCCCAGTTGGAGGCATGTGAGAGGCAACCAGTCGATGTTTCTCTCCCTCTCTTTCTCCCTCCCTCCCCTCTCTCTAAAAATAAATAAATTAATCTTAAAAAGAAAAGTCCTCAGTAACTTAATCCACTGACCTGTACACTTCAAAATCCTAAATTCTATTTTGCATATTTTACCACAATTAAAAAAAAATCCTCAAAACTCCATCACAGCTGCTTTCTGAGACATCAGCCTCTGGCGTACAAGAGAAGCCATCTGCACACCAGATATGAAGGAGGCAATCCCACCATACGCCGCTAGAGGGCGGCAGAAACTGGCAGGGCCTGACCTCTCGCTGCCGTCTGAGCCAGACATGCGTGCTTCCACCTGTCTCCCTGTAGCGGTGAAGAGGACCGGGCTAACCTCGGTCTCCAAGGCAACCGCTGGGAAAGGAGACCCCGGGGTGAGTACCGCTCAGAAAGGCTGCCTGCTGCCAGGGAAGGCAGTGAGCATGCGTGGGAAATGAAGTTCCAGCCCTCCCAAATATTAACCTCTTAAGATTCAGGGAGGAAAAAAAAAAGATTCAGCAGCCTTAGGAGCTGTTTGTTCACTTACCTCGTGGATGCCAAAGTGAGCGTACGAGTCAAAGTAGTAATCTTTGGACGTCATGTCCTCCGCGTTGGGCTTCTCACTGCTTTCCGCTTGGCCACAGGAGACCTAGGACAGGGAGGATAGGAGCATGGGTCAAATCTGGGGGCTCCACAAGGCCTCTTAAACCTCCAGGTCCCTACTTCTCCCTGGAATAAATCCCTCAAAATCATACCAGGGCAACCCTACAGCCCTCCCTGCCATCTTGCCTCCCCAGAACCCCAAAACCTAAAACCCATATTCCTATTGCAGGACCCCCCTCCCAAAACACCATCCAGGGCAGAACCCGATACCTCAGCCACGCCTACCATCTCTCCAGTCTCTCTGCCCCTGTCTCTAGCTCAGCCCACAGCTGAGGAGGGATGGGAAAGCCAGAACTGGGGCAGACACAGGGAAGGGCAAAGGGGGGCTGGAAATGGGAGTTAAGGAAGCAGCCACAGTATGGGGGAAGGCTAGTGAGGGCCACACACCTGGAGGGAGCTTGTGCAAAGTGTTTGGGGGCCTGGGGTAGACTGATATGAAGCAAGAGGGATCATGGTTAGACCACTAGAAAGGGCCTGATGTGGGTGGGGGGGGCAAGATATCTTAATGTGGGGAAGGGTCTCACAAAAGGATATTTACTTCTTCAAGAGGCGGCTGGAGGCTCATCCCATTAGCCAAGGTGGCTACAAAATTCTAGGAGAGAGTAACAGGGAGAAAGGATTAGCTACTGGGACTGGCTAGGGGCGGCCAGGCCAGGGGACCCCCGTTCTTGGGGGAGGGAAGGTGTTTCCTGCAATTTTCACTTTGCTTGGTGGGAAGTGGTGGCAGAGGGAGCAAGTAATGAGGCAGGGTTGTTTCAAAGGGGGACGGGCCAAGTGGGGGGAGAAGGGAGGGGGGTTCTGTCTCAGCTGTGGCTGGAGAGATGGCGGACAGCTCCCATGTTACCCCTCTCTGGCCAGACACCTGACCATACACACCTCCCCCATGCAGCCTAGAAAAACTGGCACCCGCTGGGCACAAAGGCACTGCCAGCTGTCACTCCCCCTCATCATCTAATCCCCCCAGATTAGGTGACACTTCCTGACACACACACATCCCCATACTGGGGTGCCATGAATAGCTGGGGGGGTGCTGGCAGGGTGTGCCCAGTGGGCATCTTCCACTTCTGCAAACCAGTCTCTTTTATGAGGACTGCAGGACAGAGGTGTGGCACACAGGCATCCCCACCAGAATTGGCACCCTGACCCCTAGCTTCTGTGTCCAGCTCAGGAAGCCTCAGATAAAACCAGGTGGAGCCAATCTCTTCCCTTATTACCCTCTACCTAAAAAAGTAGAGTCCCTGGAAAGACACCAGACTCTGGACCCTGGCACCCATCTCCCCCCATTCAGACACCCATCCCAGGCCTGGAAGCCACCAGGTGGGAGGCCAAGTCCTGAGGCAATCTCTGGGGAAGGTATTTCCTCCACCCATACAGGCCCCGGTCCAGGAGAGAGCCAAGGGGCATGGGAGTCATTGGGGTGACCCTGAAGAGCTGACCTCCGACTCCGGAAAATGCCACAGGGTACGGGTTGAAAACTCGGTGGCCCCATCACATTACATCGCTTCCAGCTGTGATCACCCCCCAGGCTCCAAGAAGCCTGAAGTCAGGGACGTGGCCCACCCATATTCTCCCAAGCCAGTGAGAACGCCTACAAAGAAGGCCGGCTGCTGAAGGGATTTCCCATTGGGGTCCATTTCTCAATAGCACTGATACCACCGCCGCACAAGCCCCACATAGCTTGAAACACAGCGCCGAACCAACCCCACGTGGCTGCACAAGAACCAACACCTTAAGAAATCATTTCAGAGATTCAGGCTTAGAACTCTCCAACAGGGCTTCTGCAAGTGGGAGTTCATCTCCCACCTTCACGAATGCCAAGGAGAAGGAGACGCGGGCAAGGCTCGCGGCTTCCAACACAACTCCTTCCCAGCAGACGGTTCTCCTTCCCCTCGCCCCGGGAGCGGGGGGCTCCGAGAGGGAGGTGGGCTTTGGGACACGCCCCATGAAAAAGATGTCCCTCCCACACACCCAGAAATGGCCACAAGGGGGTGCCTGGCGCCTCATCGGAAAGGATCTCCTTCAGCAAGAGGCCCCACTACCGCCCAGAGGGAGGTCACAGGGGCATGCCCCATCCCCCCAGCTCCCAAAGTCCCGGGCGGGGGAGCATCTAGGGACAGGAAACAGGGAGGCCCTGAGAGAGTCAATTCTTCGTCCTCCTCCAATCCTGACTCAAAAGTGCACGTAACCTGGACCGATGCCTAAATAAATGCCTCGGTCTTGGGCAGGGGGATACAGAGCATCGAGATAAACTGCGCCTCCAAAGAGACTCTTTACTTATGGGAGGCCCCCAAGTAAGTGCCACCGGGAGGTGTTTGTAGCCAAACCCTGGAAGGCTGGGGGCCTCCGAACAAGGTTGAGAGCCTCCTCCCCGCCCCCCAGGGCGCCCCTCCCCCGGCCGGGGGCGGGGCCTTTGTCCCGCACGTGGAGCCCATCGGGCCACCGGGCACGGCACACCCCCTCCCCACCCACCGCGCTGGGGCCACGTGGGGGCCAGGCCGGAAGCGCCCCCAGCCCTCATCCACGTGGGAGGGGGCGCGAGACCGTGGGATTGGTGGGATACCGCAGACCCCCGAACGCTAGGGAGCCCACACTCAAACGGTACCCCTGAGTCCAGAGCATGCGGCCTCCCCTGCGTTCGGCTGGAGACCTTTGGCCTCAATCTGCCAACTCAGAGCCCCTTCTCTATGACGGAGCCATAAAACACCAGCCCCCAAAGCGACCCCCGCCCCCGGCGGCGTTCCAGACGCTCACCTCCATGATGCAGTTCGCGGCCTCGGCTGCCGCCATCTTCACCCGCACCTACTCCTCCAGCCGCCGAGGCCCCCCCCTTTCTCCGCACTCCCCCGAGACCGCCTTATACCAGAGGGTCTAGGCCCGCCCACTGCGACCCCGCCAGGAGATCTCATTGGCAGCGGAGCCGACCCGTCTCTGAGTACCGGTTATCAATTGGTCAAGAAAGACGTCCATCAAAATTTAGGGACCCGCCCAGTCTGGCGTATAGAGAACCGCCCCCTTAAGTCGAATAGGATGGGGAAAACTGCCCGTCTATCACAGGAAACGCGACTGGTGATTGAGCAAAATTAGCCAGCAGTTCCCGCCCCTTCCCTCCCAGTGCCGCCTCAAAGCTTCCCGGCGGGCCCCGCGCTAGCGGACATTTTGAAATAGATCTGTCCGTCACCAAAATGACCCGCCTCCCTTTAGCTGCTACTGGTTTATCCAAAATGTGACGCCCGGAGGTCTTTGGCTAGCTCTCGCTAGGCTGCTGCTCTCAAGAACAAGGCGACGGCCCACGAGGAAGGAGGGCTTTATCCTCTAGCGACTGGTTCAAAAGAGCTGTCACTCATCGTCCTTTCGGTGGATTCTCCTAACCCCAGGAGAGTCTTGAAGGAACAAGGGAGCTCATGCCCATTTACGTAAGCGGAAAAATCTGAAGCAGTCAGAGACCTAAAGAGATGGAGGGCCGGTCCAGGGTCCCGAATCAAGTCGGGAATAGGACTCAGGCGTCAGGCCATTTAAACCCTATCCCTCTACTTCCAAGTTTTTAAAACCCAGCAACCCTACTCAAACCACTCGGCCGTTACCAAGTCCCTCCCCCAACCAGTAACACCCACTTCCCTTTGCAGGCCTACTCCTATACATCAATCAAGACACAACTGAGACATCACCTCCTCCAGGGAGCTTTCCTTGATCTGTTGAAAAATTTACCAGTTGAATGAAGATGAATGCTACTTGTAAAAAATATTCATCACCCCAGAAGTTTCCTTCATGACGCTTTGCAGTCAATACCTCCACCACCCTGTCCCTGAAGCAATCACTTTCTGTTTTCTTTCACTGTGGTGTAGCTTTTCCTTTGCTAAAGTTTTCTCTGAATGGAGTTAAACAGTATGTGCTTTCTTCTGTTTGTCTTTCACTCAGGATCATGCTTTTGAGATACAACCAAATTGTATACAACGGTTGTGCAATCATTTTATTGCTAAGAAGTATTCCATTTTACGGATGTTTTGTTAGGACAAGGGTCTCAGGGTCTGGGCAGTTGTAAATGTTATTACTGTTATTCTTGCTAAGTGTTAAAATGTAGCATGCCACCATAAACAAGGATTAGGTGGACAAGTCAACTGTGGTAAGTGTAGCCAACTGCAAAGAAGAAATCAACGTGTAATTGACCAGTGTATATAACTCTTAAGTCTCGGCCCCCTCTGCGGAGGCGGAACTTTAGATACAAATCCCCTGTCTCCTTTACTAGCTACAAGTAAATAAAACTACCTTGCAACAACTATGTTTCACTGCTGAGTAGCGAACTCCAAGCTGGGAAGCTGGGAAGCTGCAGAACCACTTGAGTTTGGTAACAGTATCATAGCTTGTTTATCCATTTCCCTGTTGACAGACCTCCGAATAATGTCCTCATTGGAGCTATTAACAAAGTGGCTATGAAGGTTCATGTGCAAGTGAACAGGACACTTTGTCATTTCTCTTGGGTAAACCTAGGGGCAGAGGGCAGTTTTATGCTGGGTGTATGTTTCACTTCATAAGAAACTGGCAAAAATGTTTTCCAGCGTGTCCTACCATTTTGCATTCCCATCAGAGATGCAGGAAGGGTCCGTGTCCTGGTCAGTGCTTGCGTCTTTTTCACCAGTCTGGCGAGTGTGAAGAGATAGCTCGTTGTGGTTGTCGTTCGCATTGCTCTGACTACTATTGTTGAGCATCTTTTCGTGTGCTTACTGACCACTTACGTATCTTCTTTCAATCAAGTGGTCTTTTTGCCTACTTTTACGAACGATATTTTTTCGTTATTCACAAATTGAAAACATTTGTTGTAGATTCAGATCCAGGTCTCTGTCAGGTACCTTGAATATTTTCTCCCAATCCGTGATAGGTCTTTTCATTTACTTCTTTTCTAGAAACTATTTCATTTATTTATTTTTAGAGAGGGGGAAGAGAGGAAGAAAGAGAAACATCAACGTATTAAGAGAAACATGGATTGGCTGCCTCTCCCACACCCCCAACTAGAACCCACCCCCAACCCGGGCATGTGTCCTGAGGGGTAATCAAACTGGTGGCCCTTTGGTTCATAGGCCTGTGCTCAATCCACCGAGCCACACCAGCCAGGGCTCATTTTCTCAACGTTGTCTTTTGAAGAGCAGAAATTTTAAATTTTCATGAAGTCTGAATAATCAAACAATCAGAGCCCACATCCTGACCCCTCCACTCTCTGCTGTTTGGGTCCTAAATCAGTTTTTTTTTTTTTAAAGATTTTATTTATTTATTTTTAGAGAGGGAAGGGAGGGATGGAGAGAGAGAGAGAAACATCAATGTGCGGTTGCTGGGGGCCACAGCCTGCAACCTAGGCATGTGCCCTGACTGGGAATCGAACCTGTGATGCCTGGTTCGCAGCCCGCGCTCAATCCACTGAGCTACGCCAGCCAGGGCCTAAATCAGTTTTTTTGTTAGTTTGTTTTTGCTATTTTTCCAACTGTTTCAGCAAGGTTGTTTGTTGGGTTTTTGTTTGTTTTTTCTTTTTCTGGTTTCCAAGTATTATATTTTCACCTGATCAATTACTTACTTCTGCGCTGCACTGCAACTAAGAAAAAAATTAAAACAAGCTATTTATACAACACTAAGAAATAATCTAATATTGAAAAAAAAAAACATGGCACTAGGCAGGGGGATGCGCAAGAAGAGAGTCCAAGCTTCTGAGAAGTGCGAGACCGCAGTCGGGAATGCGGAAGGTGTCAGCATCAGATTCTATGTTTTCCACACTGGCTGCCACCCGCCACACGGGGCAGTGGAGTACAGGACTGCTGTGGCAGGAGTAACCTGAGGTGTACTGTGAGAGTAGAACACACACCGGTTTCCGAGAATGTAACATAAAAAAAGAGTGTGACCCCCAGCTGGGTAGCCCAGTTGGTTAGAGCATCCTCTCCATACGCCACGTTTTTGGTTCAATCCCTGGTCAGGGCACAGGCAAGAATCAAGCAATGAGTGTGTCAGTAAGAGGAACAACAAATTGGTGTCTCTCTCTCTCTAACATCAATAAAATATTTTTAAATGTACGAGAAAAAAAGAATCTGAATTATCTCAATATTTTTATTTGATTACATGTTGAAATGATTCTATATTTTGGATAAGCAGGGTTAATAAAAACTATTGTTAAAATTAATTCAGACCCCCGCCCTGGCTGGCGTAGCTCAGTGGATTGAGCGCGGGCTGCGAAGCAGGTATCGTAGGTTCGATTCCCAGTCAGGGCACATGCCTAGGTTGCAGGCCATGTCCCCCAGCAACCCCACATTGATGTTTCTCTCTCTCTCCCTCTCCTCTCTAAAAATAAATAAATAAAAATCTTTAAAAAATAAAAATAAAATAAAATAAATAAAAAAAAATTAATTCAGACCCATTTCTTGTTACTTTGCTTTAATGGGGCCACCAGTATGTTCTAAATAACACGCACGGCTCAGATATTTCTGCTGGCCATCGCTGCACTAGGCCGCCGCCCTCCGAAGAACCGGGACCACTGGGAGTTGGTGCAGTGAGAAGCAGCACCCAGGCCTCTGCCTGGGGTCAGGCTCCTGCGAGCCTCTCCTCACAACACATTTTGCCCACCCTCGCATATAGAACCTTATTCTATGTGTGATTTCTGTTCGGACACATCATTTAATGTGTAGGTGATTCACGCCCATTGAACTCACAGCTGAGAGCACCGTCACTCACGCTGGGATGGAGCTCCCCTGACCGAGGCACGAGATAGCCTGACCACACTTAGGAACCCGGGACAGCAATTCCGCGCTGTGCTCGGGGCCCTTTTAAACAGCAAAAGCATCACAAAAATGTAAAACCACAGGGCACTAAGTAGACTGCGGACAGGATACATGTTGCCCTTCTGGCCTTAGCCAAGCAGGAGCGCACAGGGCGAATCAAATCTTCTGCAACTCTGCCCACAAACACGAAGGGTTTCCTTCCGTGCTCACTCAGGAGAGGAAGGGAGAGAGAGAAACTTCGGTGTGAAAGAGAAACATAGATTGGTTGCCTCCTGAACTCACAACCTAGGGTGTGTGTCCTGACGGGGGATTGAACTGGCGACCTTTCAGTTTACAAAGGATGATGCTCCAAGCAGCTGAGCCACACCAGCCAGACCCATGAGGATTATCGTGGGGCTCACACGGCAGTATCAGAGGCACAGGTTCTGCAAACAGAGAACATGCAAACGACGAGGGGCGAGTATAACTGGTTTCCCTTACAACCCTGCACTTTTCAGTGTTCGCATTTACAAACAATACCATAAAGATGGCTGTCACTCCAAAAAGGTGACAAAGCCCGAGTCTCCAGGCAACGAGGAGGAGCCAGGAGAAAGGTTCAGAAGGAGCCCCGGAGGAGAGAAGCAGAGAAGCGAGAAGAGGGCGGTGTTGTGGGTGCCCTGTGGCGGGAGAGCATCGCTTTCTTCAGGAACTGGCAGGAAAGACTCCGTAGCAGCTGGAATAAATAAATCACGCAATGTGGACGGGGGGGATGTAATTCACTGGAATCATATTTACAGAGACATCCTCAAATACGCTGTATGCTCAGCGACCAGTACTTATAACTGCTCCCAATAAACATTCTGGAATGAATAAATTGGCTCTTTCTTCAATTTATAAAGCAGAGAGGTCTCTGAACCAAATCTCCTCTACTTAGGACGTTAGTTCTTGAAAAAGAAGACAAATAATGAAATATTTGAAAAAGCTTTTAATATGAAAAAAAGGTAAACAATTTCTTTTTGGCAAAACCAGGGCGGGAAGCCACCACCCCACAGTCCTGAGTGGAACAGTAAGGCTTGAGATGCGGGCAGAGAGCTAGGATCCTGAGGTTCAATCTCGTAGCAGCCGCTGAGGAAGATCTCAGTCCAGGGGTAAGTTCAAGTCCACAGGCGAAACTGCCAGGATGCCCTCCTGGAGGGAAAAGCGGCAGAGCCTCGTAAGCAGAGTCGAGTCACAGCAGTATCAGTACCAGCCCAGTGACAGCTGAGATGGGGAGGCAAGGAATTGGAGAGGGGGAGAGGGAGACCCAGGGTGGGTGGCAACAGAGTCCTAGAGAGAAGAGAGAAAGACCTAGCTGGAGTGAAGGGCAGAGCACTGGGGGTGGGGTGGGGGACATGGAGACAGAGCCCTGGGAAGAGGAAGATGGGGTGCGGGGGTCTCTAAAGATGAAGCGCCCAGCCCTGTGCCGAAGTCGGTGCTCATCCCCTGCAGGAGGGACTTGCCCTCCAGCCTCTGTGAGGCTGGGGCAACAGCCAAACCCCATTAGGTCGCTGTGAGGCTTAAACGGGATCATCTCCCTTAAGTCCTCGGCGAGCACCTGGCCAAGCTTCCCGTTACCATTCCCTAAGAAACAAAATAACTTTACGGATCAACAAGCTTCCGGGCTGAGCTCCAGACACATATCGGTGCCCTCAGTGCCCTCATTGCGCTGCTTTGAGGTCCCAGGGCATCTCTTGCTTAACGGGACCCCTTCCGCCCACCTCTGCTCCTGCCCCTACCCTGCTCCCCGCCTTCATCTTGGGGAGTATCAGGTGCAGCCCAGGAGTTGCCCTGCCAGCATCCTGGTCTCTTGCCTGCCCCTTGGTCCCCACATCCACCACATCAGCAAAAATCTGTCATCTCGATCTCCTAGTTAGATCCAGAACCTTCCACTACCCCCGAGGTGGTCTGATCCACCCTCATCTCACCCCCCTGCCCCGCCCCGCCCGGACCAGCACAGGCACCCCTCCAAGCTCCCTGCTTCTGCCCTCTCCCCACAGCTCCCCACACAGCCACCAGAGGGCGGGTGTTAACCCCTGAGTCCCCTCTCGTCCTCCGCCCCGAGTCCTGCAGGGATTCTAGACCCTCCGCATCGACTCCCAGTTCTCTCCGTGACCACAGGCCCTGCACAACCTGGCCGCTCCTCTCTTCCTCGCTCACCTCGCTTGCCCACCCCAGCCCCTCCTCTGCTCCTCAAACACACCTGGCCGCTCCCACCAGCCTGTGGAGCAATGGTTCCCTCCCGAGGGTCTGGCACATGCCCTTCTCTGACTGCGTCCCCACAGCGACAAGGCCAGTGAGGTGGCGCCACTGGGCCCGGGCAGACAAGTGCTCAGGGAAGGGGCAGGGGCAGTTGCTAAGGTCCCACAGCTAGGGGCACACTGCAGCCCAGCCCAGCTCCGAGCCTGGCCCTGGACTGAACGCAGCGAGCGAGCCAGCAAGGCTCCCCAGTCAGGGGCAGGAGAAGGCAACAAAAAGGCTTAAGTAAAACTAGTCATTTCTGCAAGGGAGCAAGGTGGGGATGGCTGCGGTGGGGGGAGTGCTGGGGGGTAAATGCAGACAGCTGTAATTGAACAATAACTTAAAAATAAGTAAATAACTAGTCATTTCTGCCACCTGGTAGAAGGTGTAGAGTGCTATGGAAAGAAGGAAGGCAGCAGAGAGGGAGAGAGTGTGAGAGGGTGTGGAGGTGGCTGTGGTTTACTTTTTATTTTTTTAAAGACTTCTATTTATTTATGTTTGGAGAGAGAGGTAAGGAGGGAGAGAGAGGTGGGAGAGAAAGAACAATGTGTGGTTGATCCTTGCACGTCCCCTATTAGGGACTTGGCCCACAACCCAGGAATGAGCCCTGACTGGAAAACGAACCAGTGACCCTTTGGTTCACAGGCCAGCGCTCAATCCACGGAGCCCCACCAGCCGGGGCGTGGCTGCAGTTTTAAATGGCGGGCACGTGAGGCTTCCCTGGGGGTAATACCTGAGCAGAGCAGAGGTGGGAGGAGGGGGACACCCGGCAAGGGCGTTGCAGAGTCGCCCAGACTGTCTGCAGATAATCACACAAATGCCAAGTACTTATGAGAAAGATCCTATCCGTGATAACCCGCGGCTCACCCTGTGCCTGGCGGAGCGCAGGTGCGCAGTAAACACAGAGCAGGTGAATGGAGGGCTGGGCGAACACACCCGTGATGTCTGAAAGGAAACCGAAGGAGCCCCTCGCCCCCTTTGCAGTTAGGTAAAGTAGGCCCAGAGAGACTTGGGGGGCTCACCCAGCCCCCGTGGGCCTGGATCCAGGGCACGAAGCTGTGCACGTGCTCCACGCTGAGTCCCGCCAGGGTGCCCCCCAGCCGGGCCACACGGCGGCTCAGTTCCATGGCCAGCGCCAGGCGGGCCAGGGGCTCCGGGGAAGGCGGCGGCGGCCCGGGGCACTGCAAGGAGGGGCGAGGGCTGCCCTCCCGGCTGGAGAACAGTTCCACGAGGCGGGCGAAGGAGCCGGCGGAGAGGCGGGCCAGCTTGCGGTGCAGGGCGGGGTCCGAGGCCAGCTGCGGGGAGGATGGTGGGAAGAGGCAGGCTCTGCCCTTGTGGCCAGCCAGTAGGAGGCTGGGAGGCGTGGCTTTCTGGTCTAAGGGACCTCTAGATACTATCACCCTAAGCTGCGCTCCATCACAGCAGCCAATTATAAACCAGACTCCAGGGTGTCTGCCAAACTACCTGCAGGAGGGTGGCCCAGAACCCGAGAAGGTAAGCCACGCCCCCTCCCAGGCCACGACAGCTGGTAGCAAGAGCCAAGCCCCACTGAACCCGAGTTGTACAACGCTAACCTGCCGGCCACGCCCACGGCGGGGTCCCCGAGAGCCCCGCAGACCAGGCCAAAGTCTGCAACAACCTTGCCTTAAACCATACAATTAATGTGATGGGACCACACACTGTCACATTCCAGGGCACTCACGAACCAGTCCATCTGCCCCACATTCTAAGCCACAACCCTGTACAGGCAGTCAGGGCTTCGGATTTTAGTCAATTTTCTTCAAACCACACCCCACTCACACCACCACCTGTTCCCTTGCTTCCTCAACTGGTCCCAGTCTCTTTCCTGGATCTTCTTCTGGTGGTCACACCCCCTGCCTTTAGGCCACGTCCCTCTGGGGAGCAACGCAAGCCTTAAACTTACGGAAATGCCCAGGCCATGGTCTGTCACTCAACCCTCCAGACCACCCAAGGAGAATGCCGACCCAGCTTCTGGCCCCGTGGCCCCATCAGAACGCAGTTCCTATTCTCGCTAAGGGACGGGATGGACTGCCCATCACCTTCTGGTTGATGACTTCTGCCTCCTCTTCCAGCAAGGCCACCAGCCTCCGAAGCAGGGCTTCCTTCTCTGTGGGTGGGGCACCCTGTAACTCTAGAGGGGGAGGGGCGGAAGGGAATTCGATGGGGGCAGAACCCTGGGGAGCCTTCTACCCTCATCCTCCTCCAGGGCCCCTGTGCACCTCACCTGGGCTAGGTGGGGATCTCAGCTGCTCTTGGACCAGCTCCTCCAGCCGCTGGGCCACCAGGGCATAGAAGTCTGGAGTGGCTGGGCCTGGGATGCAGAGAGCCCAGGGTAAGTCTCCAGGGCATCAGGAAGTTACGATTCTCTCCTCCCAACCACCTTGCCAGGCAGCGGTGATTTCCATTTTCATCATGAGGCCCAGTGAGCAAATTTGGCAAAACACCCTCATACTCCCTACTTTATGGTGTGCCCCCATATGGACTTAAAGAGTGTGAGAGCTGAACTGGACCTTGAAGATTATGCCATCCGAGGAATGCAAGCACGTGACACTCTGGCTATTGTCCCTCGGTCCCTCATCCATTTCAGGCATCATCAACTGATTGCAGAACTCTTCTCCCTGGCTAGGAAATCCTTCACAAGCTAGCACTACCAGAAGCCATTACTAGTCCATCCAGGTTCACTTGTTTTTTTTTTTTTTTTTTTTTAAGATTTTAATTTTAGTTTTAGAGAGAAAGGAGGGGACAGAGAAAGATAGGTAGAGAAACATCAATCTGTGGTTGCCTCTCTCGAACCCCCTACTGGGGACCTGGCCCGCAACCCAGGCATGTGCCCTGACTGGGAATCAAACCAACAACCCTCTGGCTTGCAGGCCAGCGCTCAATCCACTGAGCCACACCAGCCAGGGTTGTTGGCCACTCTTGATTAAGTCCAATGAACCCACATTCCTACTTTGCTACTGGAGAAACACAGGAGCAGGGAAGAAAAGGATTTTCCCAGTCACGTGTAACCAAGTAGCCAGGGAGTTGTGATGGAAAACCACGTCTCCTGCCTCCCTACTGCATGGAAGGAGAGAAGTAACACATAGAAAGGGACCACGGAATTGACAAGCAGCAACCTAACTGGGACAGTAGGGCACAGAACGTAGGTGCTGCGAGCGTAGGTGCTGGAGACCCCACACAGCTACCTGCGCCCTTAGCTGAGTGGTCTAGAACTAGTTCCTCATCCTGCCTGTGCTTTAAGAATCAAAGCTCCTAGCCCTGCGAGTTCATGGGTGAGCCAGGGAAGTCTCTTACCAGGCTGCGGCCCATAGCAGGGGCGAAGGGGCAGGGAGCAAGGCCGAGGGGACTCAGGGGGAACCGCTCCTCCACCCAAGGAGCAAGGAAGACATCTTCGAAGGCGGCTCAGGAAATCTGTTGGCTCCTCCTGGGCAGGGCTCCTGGGGAAGGGGACCTCACAGAGTGACCCCAAGGCCCCTTGCAAGCAGTCCCTTTTTCCCCCCTCCCACTCAGGGACTCTCCTGCCACCCCCGGGGACAAGGACTAGAACCAGATACAAAGAGAGGAGAGAGGAGACAGACAGAGAAGATGAGCCAGAGTTAGGGACGGCCCACATGCAATGCAGGCTCCTGGGGGAAGATGGCAACTCCTCTTACCTGGGTGGGGTTGGGATGGGGGACCCGGCAGCCTCACCCCGCCTAAGGAAGGCAGCTAGGACCCTCAGCGTGTCCTCCCGGAGCCCCAGCTCTTCCGAGCCCGCCATGGGGGCACCTGTGAGAGAGGGGGCTGAGGGATGGACTCTAGGGTTCAAAGGGAAGTGAAGACTTGGGGCCCAAATTCCTAGTCCGTGAATGAGGCGTAAGCCAGGACTAGGGAGTCCCCAAGGGAGGAAGGGGCTGAGGGGCTGAACCAGGTTCTTTAGGGGAATTGAGGTCTGGAGGTCCAGAGTCGAGTCCCCACAGGGAGAAAGGGGGCTGTGCACCTAGATTCCTGGATCCCGGCAAAGGAAGAAGCTGGGGAACCGGATTCTTGCGTCTAAGGGAAGAGCGGGCTGGGGGTCTAAACTCTTGAGTTTGAGAGAGAAGGGGACTGTGCTCAGACCTCTGGATCCCCGAGGGTGAAGGAGGCTTGCGGCTTTGACTGCTGGATTCTGAGAGCGTATGCCAAGCTATTTGAGCCGTTAAAGGAGGAAACTACAGCTCCCAGCAGGCTTCGTGGCAAACATTCCACTGGGTCCGCAACTGATCGCCCCGCAGCCTGCTGGGAGCTGTAGTTTCACTAAGGTTGGAATCTTGGGGACCCGGGACGCTTGTTTGTAGAAGAAGCCGAACTGGGGTACCCGCTCCAGGATCTCGGCCCTCTCCTCTTCCCTCCTCGCCCCAGCCCTCACCAACGCCCCACTCACCTGGTCCCCGGGTCCGCCGCCTCCTCCTTCACCGAACTTGTGTAAACTTCTATCAGTGTAACTTGCCCGCGCATGCGCACTGGGTCCGGTTGGCGACGCCTCAAACATAGAGGAGGCGGAGCGCTGGGTAGCCAGGGAGCTGCCTGATTTGCATGTGACGTTCCCAGCATGCCGGTGGCCGGAAGGCCAAACAAGGGCTCGGGGTGGCGGGCGGGAACGTCCGGGCTTCGGGTGCCGACTCTTTGGTTGTCACTCAGACAACGATCAAGTCGTTTGTTATTTCAAGAAGTCGGTAGAAAACAAAGCTCTACCGCTCTCAAGCTCAGCTGACGGGAAGGGGCGGTGTGCAGCTGCGAGTTCCAGAGCTACCGGGACTCAAAGTCAGGGCTGGGCAGCAGCACCCTGCGTGCCCCGTCCCTCTGGGTAGGTAACACGGAAGAGCTGGGCATTTGGTGGCATCCAGGAGTGAGGAACCGGAGAAAGAATGGGGAGAGTTGTGTATGCTGGGGAAAGAGAAGCAAGGAGGGGAAAAAGTGAAGAAGTGAACGGTGCAAAAACAAAGTAAACAAGAAATACTTAGAAAAAGTAGCGAGGGAGGGGGAAAGAGGAGGATGTACTCGGTAAAGGGAAGGCAATCCACTTTCGAAAGTGGGGAGCGTGCCCTGGAAGAGGAAGGCTGTTTCGGGGAGACTGTGAATGGAGATATTCAGTGGAAGTGGGTGAGGGGATCTTATGTCGGGGAACTGTGGAAGGGGGTTCACACGGGGCTAGGTGTGGCAGGTAGAGGTCTGCACGTGAGTAGCACTTGCTATTAGGTTTCCACTTGGAAGCGGGGATACCTGCATTGGGTGATGGGGAGGAGGGGAGGGGTTTATAGTGGAAGAGGGAAGGGCCTGTGCTGGCGGAATTGAGGGGGATAGAGGGTCTGCAGAGAAGCTGGGAAAATGAGAGGGTGTAAATGGGTTTGGGAGGGAGTCCTCGCTGAATTGGCGAGCCTCTCTGGATGGTGGCAAATGGAGGTCTGTTCCCCAAGGAAATATAGGCGAGGGACCTGCGCTGTGGCCCCCTGAGAGAATGGTTGGGGTGTGGAACTCTCGAGCCAGGGTGCCTGAGGCTGCCTGCACCCACGAACCGCCCTTTTTTTCTGCAGGCCCGACCATGGCAACCCCGAAGCCCCGGATCCTTCCTTGGCTGGTGTCGCAGCTGGACGGGGGACACCTGGAGGGTGTGGCTTGGCTGGACCAGAGCCGCACGCGCTTCCGCATCCCCTGGAAGCATGGCTTGAGGCAGGATGCCCAACAGGAGGACTTCGGCATCTTCCAGGTGTGTGGCAGCTGAGACTCACTGGGGAAGGCCTAAGCTGCCACAGGATGGGGTGGACTCCGAGGGGTGGTGTTAGAGTGGGGTGGGTCGGAGAGCTGGCAGGGTTGGAGGGGCCAGGGATAGAACCAGGAAATTGGGGTTAGACCAGTCAGACCATGAAGGAAATGCATCTTATAAGTGCAGGGCTCACTGGGGGTTGTGCTTTGGGGAGTAGAATTCTGTGGGTGGGTCTTGGAATTTGAGAGGCCACAGTGGGCTGAAGCTGTGGTTATTTACCACCAAATTAGGATACCCCAATGGTGGGGAACTGAGTCAGAGTGGGAGGGGGCGGGGTTATTACAGACGGTACCCTGGGGCAGGTTGGTGGCAGGAGTTAGACACTCAGTAGGACCTGGAAAGTTGGCTTAGAAAGCAAAGATTTTTGAAAGGTGGAGGTAGGGGGACTTGGGGCACAGAGAATCCTGGAGTTTGGGAGTAGAACCTGGCCAAGTTAGCAGTGTGCCAGGGGAGAGAGGGAGGCGTTAGGATTGGAGGAGGCAGGGTTATGCCCCCTGGAGTGGGGTCTGAATCATCGTCTCCTCCATCCTGGTATACTGGTCGCCCAGGCCTGGGCGGAGGCCAGCGGTGCCTACACTCCTGGGAAGGATAAGCCTGACCTGCCGACCTGGAAGCGGAATTTCAGGTCTGCCCTGAACCGGAAGGAAGTGTTGCGTTTGGCTGACGACCAGAGCAAGGATCCCCGTGACCCACACAAGGTCTATGAGTTTGTGAACTCAGGTGTGCTGGAAGTGGGGCTCCTCAGGGAGGGATGGGATTTTGAGAGTCTGCAGTACCCCTTCTCTGATCCCCACCTCTCTCACCAGGAGCTTGGGACTTACCTGAGCAGGGGACCTCTCCAGACACTGATGGCATACGCAGCGCCTCTGACACCCAGGTAAGAACCTGCTCAGCCCTCCTGCTCCCAGGCTCCGTCCCGTCCCATCTCTGTGTTCCCTGGGCCTATTCGGGCCTCATCTTCTCCCCAGAGACCACCTCCCCAGCCTCCTCCCTGGCCTCCCTTCTGTCCCTCACCTGACCCAGAGCTGACCCCATCCCTCTCCTGCTCACAACCCTCCCGTGGCTTCCCAGCACCCTGTGAAGAAAACTCAGTTTGCCAGGAGTTCAGGGGCCTGGCACACCTTCTATTGCTTCCCTCACTTTCCAGCCTCTCAGGAACTCAGAAACTCCCTACCCTTTATCTTGCCGATGGCCATGCCAGGGAAATTCCCTCTGAAATTCTGCCCAGACTTCTCGTCCCAGGTCTTGCCTGCAGGGAGCCACATCCTTGGGCTGGAACTGCCGTATTGGCCGTGGATAATGCGCACCCGTGGTTCTGTGCGTATTATACACGAGCCGACTGTGCCCATTATCGTCGCCATGTGTCCCAGCATGTATTTTGCTGCCTGTGCCCCTGGCTGTCTGCCCTGGACTAAAAGGCCCCTGAGGGCCAAGGGCAGGACTGTCTGCTCTCTGGGTCCCCATGTTGTGAGCCCAAGGCCTGTCCATGGGAAGTCTCCAGAAAATGCTGTGGAAATGCCCAGAATGACCCCGACTGGTGTGGCTCAGTGGGTTGAGCGTTGTCCCCAAAACCCCGAAGGTCATCAGTTCAATTCCTGGTCAGGGCATATGCCTGGGTTGCCGGGCCAGGTCCCCGGCTGGGGGGTGTACGAGAGGCAACTGACCGGTGTTTTCCTTGCACATTAATGTTTCTCTCCCTTCATCCCTCCCTTCCGCCCCATCTCAAGATAGATAGATAGATAGATAGATAAATAAATAAATAAATAAATAAATAAATAAATAAATAAATAAAATCTTTCAAAAAGAAATGCCCAGAACTTTGTTTCTCCCCCCTTCTCCAGGAAGACATTCTGGAGCAGTTATTGAGTGACATTGAGTTGGGCCCAATCCCAGATAAGGGGCCCCCAAGCCTGCCTGTTGCCCCCGAATACACCCCTCAGCTCTTGCTGAGCCCCAACTTAGATATCCCTGCTCCCTGCCCAAATTTGGAACCCCCTGAAAACCCACTGAAGCAGCTCTTCGTGCCCGAAGAAGGTGAGTGCCAGCCGTGGGCAGGGACGGGCTGGGTCGGAAGTGACAGGCCCCCTCATACTGTCTCTCCCCTCACGCTGCCGCCGCCGCTGCCGCCACCGCCGCCGCCGCCACTGCCACCACCACCCAGAGTGGGAGTTTGAGGTGACCGCTTTCTACCGGGGCCGCCTAGTCTTCCAGCAGACTGCCTTCTCCCTGAACGGCCTGCGGCTGGTGGGGCCAGACTCAGGGGACAGGACACTGCCGGCAATCCCACTGCCGGAGCCTGGGGCCTTCCTGACCGACAGAGGCGTGGTGGGCTACGTGAGTCGCGTGCTGAGCTCCCTGGGCGGAGGACTAGCTTTGTGGAGGGCAGGGCAGTGGATCTGCGCCCAGAGGCTGGGGCACTGCCGCACGTACTGGGCTGTGGGCGAGGAGCTCCTCCCAGACACTGGTCACGGGCCTGGCGGTGAGGTCCCCAAGGACAAGGAAGGAGGCGTGTTCGACCTGGGGCCATTCCTGACAGGTGAGTGAGTGGGCAGGCTCTTCTTTGCTGCGGAAATCGGGCTGGCGAGTAAGAAGTCGGGGGTCAGACCTTTCGGGACCCCCGCTGCTCAGCCTGCAGTGTAAGCTGAGCCTGCCAAGTCTGAGGACTGTCTGTCTCTGCATCCCTGCCTGGAGCCAATAGGAGGCACAGGGCCCACTGTGCAGATGGGGCTGAGGGAACGGGCTGCCTAGCCATCATAATGGTTATTAGTCATACGGTGGACAGTCAGACACCAGAGAGAGAGATCCCGTAGGACTTTGGTGGCCAACAGAAGTTTCTTTCCACTGTCCAGTATGGTATTCGCTAGCCACATGCTGCTATATAATACTTAGCTGTGGTGAGTTTCAAACTTTATTTGCATTTTAATTAGTTGCAATTTAAATAGCCCTGCAGCAGCTAGGGTCTACACATCGGACAGTATGGCCTGAGGGGGTCAGAGAGCCGTGACTGTCAGTTCCTCTACATCTTTAGGGGAGTGGGTGCCCCTCCTGAACCTGTTTCCCTGCCCTGAAGGCGGAGACTGGGGGCAGAGGGGGCAGAACTTCCGGTCCTACCGAGGGGCCGCAGGGAGAAGGAACTTCGTTTCTGCCAGAATTGTGGGACCCTGACACAAACCCGCAGCTCCCAGCTTGGATGGCAGGGGTGTGTGAGGCTCTAGGCCCATGGAGAGGGCAGTTGTGGCTCCGTGGGAGGGGAAGGGGAGGGGCAGGTGGGGTCTTCCCATCCCTGACCAGGCTCTTGGGCCCCCAGACCTGATCGCCTTCATCGAAGGAAGCGGACGCTCGCCACGCTACGCCCTATGGTTCTGCGTGGGGGAGTCGTGGCCCCAGGACCAGCCGTGGACCAAAAAGCTGGTGATGGTCAAGGTGCCTGCAGCCCTGGCCCCTGCAGCTGGGGGGCGATCTTCCCTCGGGAATAGGTCGTCCCCTGGAGCCCCGTGAGAAGCTCCAACAGATAAGTCCCCCAGCTTTCACCACGGAGCCCCGTGGGAGCTGGTGGACCACACGGCCTAGCAGCCTCTGTGGGGACTTCGGCCCCCGGGGGGCTCTCCTGACACGAGCTACTCAGCCCAAGCTCCTGGGGACCCCATGGCCTCCAGTGGCTGTGAATACGGAACTGCGACCCCACCCCCTCCACTAGACCACGTTGAGTGCTTCCCTGACAGTGTCTCCCCCTGGCCTGCAGGTTGTGCCCACGTGCCTCAGGGCCCTGCTGGACATCGCCCGGGACGGGGGCGCCTCCTCGCTGGAGAACACTGTGGACCTGCACATCTCCAACGGCCACTCGCTGTCCCTCACGTCGGACCAGTACAAGGTCTACCTCCAGGACCTGGTCCAGAACATGGATTTCGAGGTCACCGGGGTGGTCTGAGCCCACCACTCAGATGCAGGCCCCTTACCTCATCCAATAAACTGGTTCTTGCCGCTGTCACCACTTGTGTGTCTGGTGTCCCTGGGCCAGCCCTAACCTGTGCTGGGCCCTGGTCCTCTTTCAGGCCTCATTTTACACAGTGGTGCGAGCCGCCCACACCCAGGTGCCCAGTGCACGAGGGCGAGGGGCTGTGTGAGGACACTTGGCACCTCCCGACCTCTTTACGCAGACCCAGCCAGGAGGTGACACTCATCTCCATTTCACAGGCTGAGACAGTGAGGCTTAGAGAGGAGTGAAGGCCACAGAGTCGGAATGGCCAGCTGGGTCAGAATCCAGGCCCAGCTTCACAGCCGCTGCCCCGAGCAAGGCCCGGGCCACATCTAGCATCCTTGTCTGGCCTACAAACAGTTTGGAACGAGGCCCAGTAAGCAGAGAGCTCCTCACTGAGCGGTCCTGTCTGCTGGGGGTCTTGGGTCCCCCCAAATCCTGCTGGGTGACCTCAGACAAGCCCTCCTCCCCGGGCTCTGGGTGTCCTCTGCACAGGGCTGGGATGGACCGGTGTAAAGGAACCCGCGCCTGACACCTGGGGCCCACACGCAGCAGCGTCTGGGCACTGGCGCCTCCCCTCACCGGCTGGGCCCTGGGCCACGGGACTGACCGAGGCCACGCCCCCTGACACACCACTCGGCCCTTGCTGCATATCAGCTTCCCGCTCCATCTCGAGTGGTTTCAGTCACCCCAGCCTCATCGGACTGGTGTTTATATGTATTTTCTACCACAATCCAACTCAATGGGGGACCGACACTTCCAAGGCAGACAGGGAGCATCCGGGTGCCCTGAGCTTGGAAGACAATGACCATGTGGGCCTGAGACCCCTGCGTCCCACCACCACCACTCTGTCAACAGCTCACTACCACTAGGTGGGGTGCTGGCTTCCCCTGCTGGGGCCTCACTCAGTCCTCACAGCACCCACTTTATAGATACAGATGACCCCGGCCCAGCGGCTCAGTCAGTTGGAGGGTTGTCCTGACACACCAGTGCTGTGTGTTCAAGTCTGTGTCAGGGCAAATACAAGAGTCCACCAGTGAGTGCATAAAAAAAAGTACAAAAACAAAAATTGATGTTTCTCTCTCCCTTCCTGTCTCTTTCTCTAAAAAAATTAATAAAAGAAATCACAGCCCTAGCTGGTGTGGTTCAGTGGATTGAGCTCCCACTCAAGGGTCGCCAGTTCGATTCCCAGTCAGGGCACATGCCTGGGTTGTGGGTCAGGTCCCCAGTTAGGGGCACGTGAGAGGCAAACACACACTGATACTTCTCTTTCTCCCTCCCTTCCCCTTTCTCTAAACAGAAATAAGTAAAATCTTAAAAAAAAGAAACCAGCAAAAACAACAAAAGAAATCACAGATGAGAAAACTGAGGCCCAGAGAGGGGAATGTGCTTGCCCCAAGCCACACAGTCTGGTCTCCCTGCTAACTCCCCTCACATTTGAGCTGAGCCTCCTGTGTGTCCCTCCCCAACCCTTTCCCAAATTGGACTCTGAAAAGAAAGAGCTAAAATCATGGGGCTCAAGGGGAACATTTCATGAAATCTTTAATGAAATTGGGGGAGGGGCATGGACGGAGGGGAGGGGCGATGGGGCCAGGCCTGGAGACAAGGGGCATGGGCATGGGCATGGGGCTGGGCGGGGGGCTCTCTCCCCCACAGCAACCCTCCCCCATCTTCCCACTGACGGGGGAGGGACGTGGGGCGGTGGAGCCATAAATATGTCCAGAATTCCAAAGAGGCAGAGGAGGGAGCAGGGGCTAGGAGTCTCAGAGAGGGGGCAGGGGCAGGCCCGGGCCTCCCTTGTCAGGGGGCCCTGGCTCCTTGGGCGGCCGCGGAGGCCCCGGGGGGTCCCCAGGCTTGCGGCCGTGCTTGCGGAAGTAGCGGTAGCGTTGGACGTAGGCCCGCACCAGGTTGCTCACCTTCACTGGGTTGATCTCCCCGCTTTTGCTGTGGCAGATCTGGGGAGGGTGGGCAGTGTGGTCATGGCCAGCCCCAGGGCCCGTCCACCTGGACCGCTGGGCTCGGCTCAGGACCAGGGTGGGAGCCATTTCCCCGATGCCCAGGCCACTGTCCCTACTGACTCCCGGACACCCATGCAGAACAGGCCCAAGTGGGCTGGAGAAGATCTGGCCACCCTCCTCGCCTTCCAGGCCGACCTGCCACCCCTCGGCCTCCCTGCCTTTGCACATCCGTCTTCACACGTTTCCCCAGCGCGCCCTGCACCGACATCTGTGCCGCTGCCCCCCACTGGGCCCACCTTGTGGACGGCCTTCCTCAGAATGTCTTTGTACTCATCCTTGGTGATGTCCTTCTTCTGATAGTACGGCTTGATGGCCAGCTTCACCTCCTCCACCGCCCGCTCCTGCGTGTGCAGCTTCTTCAGGTACTGCATGGTGGGGACCGGGTAGGGGAAGGGCACAGCAGAGGCCAGGTGAGTTCCCTCGGAAGGCTGGCCCCACTCACCCGCCTGCCAGCTCAGCCTCCTTAGCCACCCAGCTAGTCCTGCAGGTGGAAGTCCTGCTTAGGGTCTGCCCACCCCACACTGTGGTCACTTGGACCCCCACCAGGCTCAGGCCGCTGAATGTCACCGAGCATGTCCTCTGGCTGGACATGCCATCCCAGGTGGCCACGACCAGGACACATGCGTCCTGTGCCCTTACAGAGCTCACAGTCTGGTGGGGAGACAAGACCTTCACCGGGCAGTTACGACCGTGTGAATCAGACTCTACAAGACTTGTTCTGGCCCTGGCTGGCGTAGCTCAGTGGATTGAGCGCGGGCTGCAAACCAGGTATCGCAGGTTCGATTCCCAGTTGGGGCACATGCCTAGGTTGCAGGCCATGTCCCCCAGCAACCGCACATTGATGTTTCTCTCTCTCTCTCCCTCTCCCTTCCCTCTCTAAAGATAAATAAATAAAATCTTTGGGAAAAAAAAAAAAAAAGACTTGTTCTGACTGCAGGAAAATACGGCAAAGCTTTTCAGAGGGGCGGGGATAAGACACAGCACAGGACTCGTGACACTGTCCTGGCTCCTGAGTGCACAGTGGGGTGAGGGGCCCTGGAGGTCCTGGACTGGCTAGGAGCACAGGGGTGGGTGTGGGAGGCGAGCTGACAGTTCAGAGTTCAGGGTTCAGGCTGTCAAGCAGGCATGTCTGTGCTAGAACCCCAGTCCTCCCACTGTGGCCCAGGCAAGGGACCAGACCCTTCCACAGTTCACTGGCCAACTGCAGGCAGTGCCTGCGGGGCGGGCGGAGGCGATACACGAGAAGGCACAATGAGGAACCGTCAAGGGGAGCCGTGGTTGTGCCGATGGCGACAGCTGTGGGGACAGGACAGGGAGCACCTGAGACCCCTGACCCTGTGAGATCTTTGCAAAAGCCAGCAGAGGGGACAGCTCTAACAGGAGAGATGTTTCTCTCTGTCTTTCTCCCCCACTTTCTCTCTCTAAAAAATAAAATAAAATCTTCAGCCCTGGCTGGTGTGGCTCAGTGGATCCAGTGTCAGCCTATGAACCAAAAGGTTGCCAGTTCAATTCCCAGTCAGGGCACATGCCTGGGTTGGAGGCAGGGTCCCCAGTAGGGGGCGTGTGAGAGACACCAACACATTGATGTTTCTTTCCCTTTTTCTCCCTTCTCGTCTCTCTAAAAATAAAATAAATAAAATCTTAAAGGGCCACCAGCCGCCCTGGAGGGCTCCTGGGGCCCCCAGACCCAGCAGGAAGCAGGTCTCTGCAGAGAAAGGGGGCTATTCCCCACCGGCAGCTCGGATGTGGCAAGGGGGGCCACAGGTGGAGGACAGAGCAGAGTGGCCCCACCGGGACAGAGCCAGGGTCCCACTGCTGGTCGCAGGGTCCGTGTCCCTGTCCTACACATGTGTCGTCACTGGGCACTGCCAGAGCCGTGCCCCTCCCTGCCCATCTCTCCCATGGGGCTTTTCACGGGCTTTGTCTCGCTTCCTTCCCCCTACCCCGGCACTGCACGGGGCGTGTGCAAGGGCGCGCAACACCTCGACGGGACCTGACTGAGAAGGCGGCAGGCTGAGGCCCAGGAAGGTCAGATGCAGTGGCGCGGACGCCTGTTCGGATTCGGCCGGCACCCACTCCTCCTCCCTCCGGCTAGGAAATGCTCGACTTTGGCCAGCTGCCCTTCCCCTCACAAAAGGTGGGGAGGGAGGGACGGATTCGGGCGCCGAGGGGTGGGCTGCAGGGGACACGGGTGTGCCCCTATCTTCACCTCTGTCTCTCGATCTCTCCACATGTATATACACATTACACTAGCATTTCCTAACGTACGTAAAAAACAATTTCCTAAAAACCTGCCCGGCACCCACTTCCTGTTCATCCATCGGAGTGGGAGCGCAGTTCCTCACACAGTAACAACTTCACTTCTAAGGCCCCGTCTGCTGGCACCAGTCTCTGCCATGCTCCCTTTGCTCCTGTGGCTACAAAACTGTCACCGTCGACCCACCTCTCCCCAGCCTAGCTCACCTTGTCTGTGTCCCCTCGTCCCTCGGAGCTGCTGCTGCCTTCTCTCTTGTCAGACGCTGCGACCAGCCCAGTGGGGGTGGGAGGGGTGGAGCCACAGCCCCCTAAGGGAAGGTTGCCCGGGAGCAGGTAGCTGGAGGGGCCAGGGGGAAGACCCAGGGAGGCGGGCACAGGAGCCGGTGTCACCCCCAGACTGGAGGGTGGCTTTCGGTGGCTGAGGATCTGTGAAGAGGTTGGAGGGTGACAAAGGGGAGGTGAAGGGGCAGAGGGAACGGGCACCCCTATCACTCCCACCCCAGTTTCCCAACAGTCCCAGGGGCCACAAGCTCCACTTCGGGCCAATACCTTGCCCCAAGGCCTGCTGGGAGCCGTCTAGCTCCCCTCCTACCCCAAGGCATGGGACAAGAGAAGGGGCTGTGGGGACCCTCCCCCGGGGAGCACACCTGGTTGGTGGCCTGGATCAGCTCCTGGGCCTTCGCTCGGCTTGCCAGGTTGGCTTCTTCCATCTTGAAGAGAAGTGCAGTCACTGCAGGAGGCAGAGAGGCCAGGACAGGGAGGGCGGGGTTGGCAGAGGAGACCGTGACCCTCACCCCTGAACGCGCTGCCGTCTCCTGCCCTGTGCCCCTGGCCAGGCCTCAAGGCCGTAGGCTCAGAACTAGGGAAAGTGGGCCTCGGCCACTGAAAGAGCCTCCCCACACCTGCTGTGTACTGGGGACCAAAGGGTGTGCGTGTTGGGGGTGCTATAGCCAGGGCCACTCAGCGACAAGGTGTTGGCAGACATGAGATTCTCTCTCCCGAGCCCCGGAGATGGCCTGGCCCTGCACCCCACTCTGATCTGGCAGGGGCTGCTGCCATCCCCTAGGGGACACTGTGGCCCGCTCCCCTCACACTCTTTCCGGCCCCATCACCGAGTCTGCGCCAGTCCACCTCTAGGAGCACCCCAGGCCGCCTCTCGCTCCGCCAGCCTGGGCCGTGCCGCCTCTCACCCACTGTTCCCAAAGACCTGGAAGCCACCTGGTCAGACCCTGACTGGCCCACGCCCTGCTGCGGGCCCCCAGCCCAGGCCACTGTGTCCCCACCCTCTCCAAAACACCCCTATGCCTTGTGTCTGTGCCTTTATCTTCCCTGATCCTCTGTGCCTGCCTCAGACTGCCCTGGCCACCACCCACAGGGGACACTCACAGGCCAGTACTCCACTGGTGGTGCAGTCTACACCAGCAGGAAGGTTCCAGGGCATGGGTGGGGGCAGCGTGGGCAGCTGGGAGACGCGGGTGGCCGGCCCATCCTCTGCCCCCGAGTCACCGGCTGTGGACCCTGCACTAGGGGCAGTGCTCGGGGCGGCCGCGGCCGTGCTGGTGGCTGTGGTGGTGGCAGGCTGCTGCTCTTCCTCTTCTTCCTCCTCCTCTTCCTCCTCCTCTTCCTCCTCCTCCTCCTCTGCGCCACCTCGGCCCCCAGCCTCCTCAGCAGCTTCTTCCGGCAAGAAGGAGACCTCAGGGGTCTTGCAACTGCTATCCACAGTCTGCGAGTCCGGCGTGAGGGCAGGGGGCGGAGGGGCTGCTTTGGGGGGAGGTGTGCTGGGGGCCTTGGCTGCCCGCTCTTCCCCAGACCAGGAAGTCTCCTCCGCCCCCTTGGCCCCTGCCGCTTGACTGCAGCTGTCCGCCTTGGACTTCTTCAGCGCCACGGGGCCGCTGGTGCCCCCGCTGGTGCCCCCGCTGCGGAGCTTTTTCCTGGTCTTGGATGGCTTGGTCTTTCCCTTGGTCCCCTTGGCTTTCTTGGCCCCAGCCTTGGTCTTAACCTTGGTCTTTTTGGGCTTGGTACTGCCCGGAGCTGCTTTAGCCACCTCAGCCGGGGCCCGCTCCTCCGGCTTGAGGAAGGGGGAGCGGCTCTCCCGGTCGCGGCTGAATTTGACTCCAATGGAGCCCAGGCCGGCTGAGGCAGCCTCCTTGGCTGGGGTGGTGCTGCTGACACCCTCCCGGATCAGCACCGCCACCTTGGATTGCAGCTTCACCTTCCGGGAGGACGAGGACGAGGACGAGGATGAGGAGCCTGAGCCACTGCTGACCGGAGGCTTGAGTGGGGGCCCTGAGGAGGGCGCCGACTCCTTGGGGGGCCGGGCCTTCTTGGATGACCTGTCCCTGTCCCTATCTCTGTCCCTGTCCCGGTCCCCCCCATCCAGCGTCTTCCGCCGGGACCCCTTCTCCCGTGAGGAGGAGGAGGAGGAGGCGGCCCCTGAGCGGCGCCTGTCCTTCTCACTGCTCTTGCCACCCCGCTCCTCAGCACTCAGTCCCTCCGAGTCATACAGGACCTCGCGCTTGGGCGACGAGGCCGGGGCCGGTGAGGGGCCTCTCGGGTCAGACTTGTCCGGCCGGCCCACGGTGATGGTCCGCTTGATGGCGAAGAGGTCGTGGTCCGTGAGGTCCTGGATGGAGGGAGGCACGGCTCCCCGGCGGCGGCTGTCGCGCTCCCCGCCCAGGGAGGTGGAGCCGGAGGGCGGCTGGGCCGGCACCAGGGCTTTCTCGCTGTCCCCTGACCGTTTCTCGCCCCTGGACCGGGACCGCTTCTTCTTCTTCTTGCTGCTGCCCCCTTCCCGGTGCTTGCCTCGGTGTCGCTCGCGCCGGGACGACGATGAAGAGGAGGTGGCCGGGGGCGGGGAGGCCGAGCGCCGCCTCCGGCGCCGCTTCTCCCGGGACCGGGACCTGCGGCTGCCCCCACGGCGGCGGTCAGGGCTGCGTGAGCGGCGGCGGGCTGAGCGGGACCGGGAGCGGCGGCGGGTGGACGACGAGGTGTGGGAGCCTGGCTTGCGGTCCCGGGAGCGGTGCTTCTTGGAGTCCCAGGGGGAGGCTGGGGCCGGCTGGGCCGGCGGCGCGCCCGAAGAGGAAGAGGTGGCCTCCTTGGCCTCGCCGCTGCGCTTGCGCTCCCTCCGTGATTTCTTGCGGGCAGGTGGGCCGGCTGGGGCGGGGGCGGCCGGGGAGGGCGAGCGCTGGCGGTACCGTTCCCGCCGCTGGGTCAGGATCTTGCGTCGGAGGTCCAGGCCACCCCAGCGTGCATCAGTGGGGGGCGGGGCGGGGGCCGGCTCGCCCAGGTCCACCTGCAGGGCACCCTCACCATCTGACTCCGCGTGCAGAGACAAGAAGTCGTCGCCCTCTGGGGCTCGGGGAGCAGGCGGTGGGGGTGGGGGCTGGGTCATGGGGGTAGCTTGGGCTGCAGGAGGCGGGCGGGCAGCCCGGCTGCTGGCCCGGAAGAGGGACAGAGCCATCCTTGGCTCCTCCTCAGGCTGGACGATCTCACCCTCCTCAATCTCTGAGTCACCAGGTGGCAGTAAGGGGGGAGGCAGGGCAGTTCCACTGGCCGTCACCACCTCCACGGAGACCTTGCCTTCCCGACAGGCCTCCGCCTCGGTCCCCACCACGAAGACTCGCCGGCGGGTGGCACCGTCCACCCGGGTGGAGTCTGCCTGGG